>CANNYR010000059.1:0-29113 GCA_947538915.1 Tenthredo distinguenda | reverse complement strand
GGAGAGTTTTCGTAAAGGAACTTTCGTCTTAGAATTCGATAAGGTACCTGCCTATTCAAGGTGGTGCGGGAATTTTGGGTCACCCTGTATATATATATATTAGGGTGATCCAAAAAAAAAAGTTTTTTTTTTTTTTTCTCGCACACAGGCTCAAGAGTTTTCTTTAGGTATAAGAATGAGCCTGTCAAAAGCTGAGCTCCTAATTTTAATATTAAGATGCTCCTCATCGCACTTTTCTATTTCCCATTTAAATAACACGGGAAAATTTGTTTTTGCTCCTTCTGATTTTTATAACTAGCTAACGATGGGTCATACAGAAAATCTACAAACATATTTTTTCAGGGAATTGAATGCTCTACAAAAAATGTCTTCTACACTTTTTTGATAAACTTAACCATTCAAATGATGTTCGAGTTCAAAGAACCACCTTCCTGACAAAAAATGAGTTTCTAAAATAAGTTTATCAAAAAAGTGGAAGAGACCTTTTTTGTAGAGCATTTAATTCTCTACAAGAATATGTTTGTAGATTTTCTGTATGACGCATCGTTAGCTAGTTATAAAAATCAGAAGGAGCAAAAACAAATTTTCCCGTGTTATTTAAATGGGAAATAGAAAAGTGCGATGAGGAGCATCTTAATATTAAAATTAAGAGCTCAGATTTTGACAGGCTCATTCTTATACCTAAAGGGAAATTTTGAGCCTGTGTGCGAGAAAAAAAAAAAAGAAGTTTTTTTTTGGATCACCCTAATATATATATATATATATATTAGGGTGTCCCTTATTTTTCAAAGTTTTTATTTTTTACCGCATAGGCCCTAGTTTTGTTCATTTGCCCTTAAAATACACAAAAATAAAATTTCACCTTATTTCGAGCACTGCAATCTGTGCCGACTTGCGTCGAAACATGTTCCTACAAACTGTGCGGGAAGAGCGGCACGCACTCGCTTTATCTCTCAGTTGTACTCGGTTCATCGAGTCTTAACTTGCAAAGATGTCAGTAGAACTAAGAAGTACTAAAAAAGATATATTCTTAGTCGGAAAAGTAAACCACCAAATAACGGGTGCAAAATTACCATCCAATCGGCAAGTTCTGGCAGTTTTGTTTTTTAACATTCGCGAAGTTAAATTGACTGTTAATGAAAGCGCAAATCTTGTGATCCGGGAGTGTGTTATTTTTTGGGAAAAAGCACGAATACCTACAAAAGCTCTACCTAACTGTGTAAAGAAACTTGTGGATCTCTATCAAGTTCGGAGAGAGCTGCAGAAAAACTGCAAAAAAACTAAAGATGTTTATAAACGCCGCGAGGAGGATTTTCAAATGCGTTTGGATAATTCATTCGACATCGCACACGCCGATGCCCTCGAAAAAATGAAGATAGAGGAAGATAAAATATTCTTACAGAGACAAAGAGAACCAGGGCGCCGGGGTTGCTTAGCGGGTGTAGACAAAAAGTTAGCCGAAAGAGAAGAAAGGGCAAGGCAACGAAAATTAGAAGAAGAAAAAAAAAGACTCAGGCAAATGTCTTCAGAGATCGCATCTACATCTTCAACTTTACAGGATTTACTACCACCCCAAGAACAACACGATGAATCCACTAGCTCCGAGGAAAGCCTGAAAGAAAATTTGCTTGTGACTTCTCAGTCTGTAACTATTACAAAGAGAGGACGAAAAGATTTTATTACGCCAAAGTTAGTTGCAGCTTTAGACAGATGCCAGCTGAGCATAAGAGATTCTGTCTATATTCTTCAAGCGGTAGTAGAAGCACTAGGTCTTAATTGTGACGAATTTCCAATCAATAAATCTTCGATTCAACGCACTCGAACGCAAATGAGGAAGGACAGAGCAGAATCCATAAAATATGATTTTCAGAATAACGTTCCCGATGTAGTCACCGTTCATTGGGATGGGAAATTGTTACCTGGTTTAAATGTGAGAAGTTCCAAAGACGAGCGCCTTCCGATCCTCATTTCATTCGAAGACAGAGAACAACTCCTTGCTGTGCCAAAACTGGACAGTTGCACTGGTAAAGATCAAGTCAAAGCTGTTTTAAACGCACTCTTTGATTGGGACCTTAATGACAAGGTACAGATAATGTGTTGTGATACAACGCCGTCTAATACAGGCCGCTTGAATGGTGCTTGTGTGCTTTTGGAACAAAACCTAGATAGAGAATTGTTGCTTTTTGCTTGTCGCCATCATATTTACGAACTGGTTCTCAAAAATGTTTTCGAAGCAAAAATCCACCAAGTCACTAGCAGCCCCGATATTCCGCTGTTCAAAAAATTTAGAGACAACTGGAAAAACATTAATCCTAATAACATCGAAACTTACACTGATTTTGTCAAACAGCGTTTATGTGACGTGGCCATTAACGAATTACTGACGTTTTATGTCCAAGAACTGCAAAAATCTATTATACGAGACGATTATCGCGAACTGATCGAATTATCTATAATTTTTTTGGGGGGAGACGAAGATAAACAATATAAAATTAGCCCTCCCGGTGCACTGCATCAAGCGAGGTGGATGGCAAGAGCTATTTACTCTCTGAAAATATGTTTGCTGCAATCTCAGTTCACAATGAGCGTTAAGGAGAAACGAGCACTGCAAGACGTCTGCTTATTTATTGTGACAGCGTATGTAAAGCCCTGGCTTGGATGCAGTTCGGCGGTGAGGGCACCAAATCAAGATTTGCGCTATTTAAAGACATTAAAAGATTATGAAAAAGTTGACAAAATGATTTCCAAAGCCGCTCTGAGCAAGTTCTGTCAACACTTGTGGTATTTATCTGAGGAAATAGCCATATTTTCACTCTTTGATGATGAAGTTGATGAACGAACCAAGATGAATATTGTAGCGAACTTACAAAGAGAGAGTTTACATGATGGGAAAAGATATGTTCCATCGAAAGAAGAGGTATCTGTCTCCTTATACGGTAAGTGGAAAGAGATTGCTATTTGATCTATGATTTAATCTTCTATTATTTCTCTATTCAAACTAATTGAGCTTTTTGTTTCAGGGAAAACCTTAGACGATTTCGTGTCAGTGAGGAGCAAAAATTTGTTTTCTCGTTTGAAAATTGACAACAGTTTCCTCCAGGAAAGCGTTTCGGCATGGAAAGAAAATGGTGCTTTTGTGGAAGCTAAAAAAAAAGTTCTTTTTCTGAAGGCGGTCAATGACACCGCTGAAAGAGCTGTCAAACTAATGCAAGACTTCCATGGATTAATCACCGCAGATGAGGAACAGAAACAATTCCTTTTACGCTGTGTACAAGAACATAGAAAGCTGTATCCAGACTGTAAAAAGGAGACTTTGAAAAGAAAATATCCGCAGTAATTTTTACATTTCCTGTCTTTGATAAATATAAGTATTATTTAAAGTTGTCTCTAGTTCATTATTGACCTAATATTTCGATAATTATGATGATCTAGCAGCATATCAAGGGATGTTCAAAAACGACTATTTTCAAAAACTTTATGGTCTTGTCGGCACGGGTTAACGTCATCTTAAGTGGATAAAATTTCATATCTAAGTAAGGCTTAGTAGTTTAAAAAGAATCAGGGGGTATGCGTTCCGATATTTAAAAAAAAAAATTTTTTGCCCATATAAGGGACACCCTAATATATATATATATATATATATATATATATAAGTCGGGTCTTCTAGCGATATATTCATCGTAGAAGAAGAAGTACTTTGCTTTGTCGATTTTAGGGGCATTTAATTACCAAAAGTATGAAATCAACACAATTTATAAAGTATCAGGTTTTAGAGAGACGTCACAGTTACGCGGGCTTCCGATCAATTCTGACAATAATTGTCTAATCTCAATTTCTTCTAAATAAACGCCCAGCAACCGATAGTCCTTTTTATAACTGAGCGACTATCGGTGCTTTGACGGCTCTGTGCGAGCGAATCCCTTGACCTCAGAGATCGCTCCGTCTTTCTTGACCAAAAGGATGATGAGATATCACACGCCGACATATATACATATATATAGGGTTATTTTATCGTTATTTTGTTTTATTCATCCTCAGGAATGTACATTTATTGGAATTGCTTGTGTGTGTTTTTAGTGTCTTATTCTAATTTATCATAGGTTTATAGTTCTGTTTTTAATGGTATTTTTTTAACTGTAGTGTTATATTTTCATTATTCATTGTAAGTTTATCTCATCTTCTGTAGTTGTATAGTTTTAATCTTGTTAATAGATTTTTTTTCTAATTCAATATCAATTCTTGTCATTTATTGTAAGTTTTGATTACCAACAAGTCATTTGTATTGTTAGTTCTAAGCGCTATAGGGTACTTATACTTTAAGTTTAGATCTGATGTAGAATATAAACTGTGATTGGATTCCGGTCTACTCTGATTTGCATTCAAAGTCAAATAATCAATTGTTCGAGTCATCGATAATTGGCTGTTTTGCAGATCTCACCAGTGTTTTATGTAGTATACATAAAACTAGTTGAGGAAGCTAAAAAAAAAGAAACATTGGCCATACCATAAAGGAAATTGCTGAATAAGGTCTAGCAACAATATTCTCATATGCTTTCATTATTCCTTATAAGCTTTTAAATTATCTATGGTAAGATTCATTATCAAGTAAAGTTTTTTATTCCGTACTGTAGGTTTTCGTTTTTCATTCATAATTATAATTATAATAATAATAATTATTATTTTTTTTTTAGTTTTATTATTATCAATATTATTGATTTTTATATAAATCACAATGTTTCGAAGGTTCAAATACCATTGCCCGTGCACTGATACTACATTTGACAATAGCCATGAATTCTTATATGTATAATGGTATGTCGTCGATGTTGAAAACTTGCTCAACTACTTTTTTACTTTGCACTCTATAAACCTCTGTTACGCGTGTGTTTTTCAATAGGGTTTCCAAATGCTGCCGAATGCCCAAATAAACAAGTTCGCCTGGATGGTTGGGTCTTAATATGAGTGAATAATCTTCAAATCCAAACGCGCCGATGTCTTGTAACGTGCATCATTAATTTTCTACTTTATCTGCTACGTAAATTATTTATTTGTATTATGAATATTTACTGAAGTCCAATGTGTTCCTTGTTTCAGAGCTACTTTAAATGGACTAACAATAACAGTAATGTCAGGGCCAGGCATTCAGCATAGTATCAGCCAGCCACACTTATGACGATCCCTTTGAGTTTCAAGATTAAACGATTCATCAGTACATTTATCCACATTGAATCTGTGGAGGACAAATATCATCTACTTTCTCCTTAATTACTTTCAAAATCGCCCTCATCGCTTTATGGCTAATATTATATGCTCCATGAAGGTGGTTGCCAATCTTTTATTCTAATAGAATTCAGTGGTTTTGATTATATTATTATTATTATTATTTTTTGTTTGTTCTTTTAATATTATTATTTATAGTAAGTCCTCATAGATGAGATGTGTTGTATATGTCATTTTTATGTATTAATCATACTCATTGATATATATTATTGTTGCTTAGTAATTTAATTTTTGCTTTTCAGGTTGATTGCGACTGATAAGAAATATATTTTTCAATCCGATGGATCACGTCAAGCCACAATATACCTATCAGCTGTGCGCATGTCTGACATGATGCTGTTATAGTTGTCGATGGAGTAGTCAACATGGCAACTGCGGTCGATGAAGTAGATGCGGTGGTCTCCGATCTTATCGCAGTGGCTGCAGTACCATGTGGTCCAACTACATACGACCATATTTTAGTGTTAACGAAAGTAATATTATGAAAATGCCCAATTGCTGGAACAATTTCTCAAATTTGTTGTTCATATAAAATTGTCTTAATTTCCACATATTGATCAATTTTTGAATTTTTTGATGACAGATTTATTTTTCATTTCAGCAACAAATATAATCGTTTACCTGATTGTGGGATTGAGGCATTCTCCTCGGCAATATTCATTGCGGGCTCATGCCCGACATCACTGGACTCTTCGAAGTGGCTATCATCTTCGGCCTTACTAGCGAGCTTGATAGCTTTCTTATACGTGTCTGAATAAAGTAGAGAGGTGGTAAAGATTAATATTGTTGTTCGCACAAATCGATGTTGTCAAGAATAATTCATATAATCTGCACATGAAGTTGTAAGTGATTATTTATGAAGCACCAATGTATAATGAGTCACGGGCAATCTTGTGATGCAATGGGACTCTTCACTTTCTCAATTGGCATTTTTCGGATTGTCATATAAATTTACTCATTTTGCCTATACCCTCGATCAAGGTATGTTGTTATATTTGAACATATGAGAACCTACTTGTTGCAGTTGTTGTAAGCTAACCTCATTAATTAGCTGAACTAGCAAATAGCTTATTTGTCAGACGTTTATAGTTAAGCAATAAAGAAGGTGCACTGGTTCAGCATCGACCTAAATACTTGGGAAAGCTTACCATGCATCGTTTAGGCATAAATTAGGCGCCGACTCCGGCCGCGCCAGTCTTGAGCAGAATCTTTTGGAGCTGGGTAGTAATCCCGGAATACTCAAGAACTCGGACGTGAGCAAGTGCTCAACCTACATCTAGAACCTTTTACCTTTTGTATCATTCTTTGTATTTCATTAATAAAATCAAGTTTCGTCAACGCGACTAGAAGTGAAACCTTTACCTCACCTCTGGGAAGACGCCGACCCTCCGAATTACTAACGCAGTAGGCTACAGTAATAAAGCCTATACAACACAGTAAATCGTCTCGTCACTTTGAATCTAGCCCAAGCTTGCGTGGGATTCAGGCTTTTTTTGATCGCTTCGTCAATATTTTTGGGTGGCCATAGGCTGATTGTTTCACCTGACGTCGACAGCTTCAGCCAATGTGTGGGCACCACTGACACGGAGTGGTCATGAAATTGTACAATGGTGAACTTTTTATCCATTATGGCTGACAATGATAAACTAACTATAGTATGGCAACAGATTGATAATCAGTATACATAAAATTTGACATTGAATGCAAAGCAGCTGTGTTCGAGCTGTAAAAGTAAGGTCATGGTACATTTTCATCTGAATATAAAACCCTAGTCAATAAGGTATATATACTATGGCATAACCATGATAATTTGACGATCGTGTTGCGTATTTATGTAATCATGTAATCAATAAATTATTTGCAATGAATTGTATTCTAATTCCACCCTCAGGATTTATTATCGTTTTTATGTATCACCAGTGAACCCAATCTTTTGTATATGAAGCTGAGACTGCTAATGTTTTTGTTGTTCAAATTGAAATCAGCATAAATTTTGGAGTAGAATCTTTGTTCTAGCGTAACGAACAGCAAAGATTTCCGCATTTTCAACTGATATGTTAACATGGGTGTCGTTACAGTTTCGCGGAAAAATTCAGGATACATACAAATGTAACTTGAGGTGTTTCACAAATAAATCATAGAGTAAAACTCGCGGAAAACATGTTTCGAATCAAAGTTTAACTCTCTTCTGAATTCTCTACAGGAAAAAACTGTATGCAATTTTACCTTTAATGTAATCTTTTTTTCAGAAATAGTGCAGTCAATGAGACGCAGTCGAATATATAATAGTGTACTAATTTCCACACCACCCAAGAGGTACAGTACGTAGTGCGTTTTTTTTTTTTGGTTACCGTGGTATTCCCAATACCCGGCAAAAACATTGTAAATGTCAAAAATTACAGCCGAGTTCTAAAATGATTTCGCCGGCTAAAAAGTCCGAAACATTATACTCTTTTTCAGCGATAGATTACAAACATCATTTCGTTATACAAAATAGTACAAAATAATACGTGAAATCAGGTAGCGAAGCCGAGCGTTCCCTCAGTTAATTTTCATACTTCAAATTATGTTTTTCTAATGCTAATCAATGAAAATGAATAGAAAACCAATAGGATCATTCGTTACCTTTGACAGAACAGCATATTGGCGACAGGAAATATTGCTGAAAGAAGTTAGCTCGTATGATGATACAAACTCGGCGGGCATAGATTGTTCTGAAAATTATCAATTGCTGAAGTGTTAGGTAATAAGATCAACAATTAGTGTGTCTTTGAATGTAGAATATACTTCCGCTTCGATGTGTATCTACTGTATGTAAGTCAAACAGAGAGGGAGACGTTAAAAAAGCATTACCCAAGTGTACCGATAATGGGCACGTCCAGGATAGATATGTATCATTTCATGGCTGTGACATATTTGTAGCATGGCGTTATAACCATAGGCGAATGTTGGTGAACGATAGATGCACAATAAAATTGGATTCTTCTTCAAAGCACGAATTTTATCATCGTGCCTGGATTTATTACTTCTTATTATGAACAAACACTATAGGTATATTTCTAATTCAACTTTAAATTCTTACGTATTACTCACTCGTTTCATTTATTTATTTATGCACTACCTGTTGTGAGAAACACGATTTTCGTTGAGCTTTCCCAGCACTAGTGCATGGGAAATGTTTATAATTTTTAAATCTGAAAGAAAATATAGAACGTAGGGCACAGGCACATAGAGGGACTTCGTGACGAGTGTGAAAGTGCCGCACGATCCGAAGACGAGGTCTTTCCGCGCCCTTGTCATATAAAAAACTATTATATCGCAGTTTCAGTCTACAATAATAAATATCATCAATGCCAAAAATGTTCAAACAGTCTTTGATCATGCTTAAAACAATTTTGTGGGTGTGATCGTTACGGAGTGGCTGAAAGAAATAAATAAAAAGAAAAGTGCAATTGATAATTTTCAGAACAATCTATGCCCGCCGAGTTTGTATCATCATACGAGCTAACTTCTTTCAGCAAAATTTCCTGTCGCCAATATGCTGTTCTGTCAAAGGTAACGAATGATCCTATTGGTTTTCTATTCATTTTCATTGATTAGCATTAGAAAAACATAATTTGAAGTATGAAAATTAACTGAGGGAACGCTCGGCTTCGCTACCTGATTCACGTATTATTTTGTACTATTTTGTATAACGAAATGATGTTTGTAATCTATCGCTGAAAAAGAGTATAATGTTTCGGACTTTTTAGCCGGCGAAATCATTTTAGAACTCGGCTGTAATTTTTGACATTTACAATGTTTTTGCCGGGTATTTCATTACTTTTTGTATGTCTAAACAGGCCTGCGCTGAACTGACTGTAATGTATTTTACACATTACACATATATGAAGACCAATTCTTAGTTATTCGTAATGTAATTGAATTTTATGTGCTACAATCAACAAATTCATTTTGGAACCTGCGCAAAAGATACGAGATATTTTATTCGAGCAAGAAATCTCATTTTCAGAATCATACAATAGCTTGTACTGATAATAGTTTATGCTACTCATGATCCCATTTTATTCAGACAGTGCCACATATTTAGATGTAGTACCAACATAGAATATGGAAAATGTTCTCGAATTGTTCGATTGTGAAACTCTTACGTAAAATAACCAGATCTAATATCGAAACAAACCATCATGAGATTCTATAATATTTTTCAAGTTAACCTAAAAAAAATATATACATGATAGATAAAACAACGTATGGAATATCATACTTGTATCATTAAAATGAAATTTAATGATTCCATCATCCTTATAGCATATTGATACATACAAGATACACAACATTAAATTCTACGTACAGTATGCATATAACCGGACCTGAATATCGCGGCGCCGAACTAAAAGTGAATTTTCATTATCCTGTAATTACATTCAACTGGATGATCGATGGTTAGTTCAGCAATCAATAAGATAGCATTCGTAAATAAAAGGTCAACCATCCAATCAAATGCAGTAGAATGATCATAAGAATCATCTTACGAAGAAAGCTTACTCATAATCAGTACAATAATCGTTTAACACTTCTTACAACTCAAAACGTCTTAAATCATATGGAAAATTTTTTCTACTTATAGACATAATAGTTTGTAAACAGCTTTGTGTCGTTGGCAAGAAAATTTAGTTATATGATGTATCGTTATATGATCTACTACATGTTTCCGGTAAAGTAGTCTACTATATAAATACAACCATTCATCTAGAAGTTTTCCTTCTGTTTGCATCGTAACATCCTGCGGCCCAAAATCATACGGTTAAGGCTCTGGTTGTCATCAAAATGAACCTACAATAAGAACCGTTTAATTGAATACATCATTTTTTATCTAGTAGCCTGGTTATTTCATACTTCATATGTGTGAAACCAATGCTCAAGTATTCCCCAATAGAAGATTGTTTGGTCTACAGGTGAATGTTTTCAACTCGCATTCCAATGATGATATGCTCAACTATGTCACTCAATCAATCGGTTGAAGCAAATATTGTCATAATAATAGATACGAGTAATATTATTTCGTGTCATTAAGTTCTACTCAACTTCCAGATGAAATCAATGTAGATTGGCAAGAACTTAACGGTCACACCTGCGCTGCTTCTCTATTTCATGTGCTTTATTGGGTTAAACGAATCAAACTCGTAAATCAGATGATTTCCTCACATTTATGATCTATGAAATATTACTTCGATCGTGAATCCGTCACTAGATCTTGGTCACCTGCTGTTACATCTCAGAATCTGTTGACTATCAATACAAACAAACTTGTAACGAAAAATGAATAACTGATACTTAAATGTTTTTAAATAAATATCTTAATAGGAGAAAGATTAAGTGACTCAAAAATAAATGCATGGAAAACGCTGTTTAGTAATACTCTACAAAACAAATTTTTGTAATATTAATTCGTACCAATAAAAAAAGGAAATGAATAAACTAAAAAATAATAATTATTTTTATCATATTGAGGGGTAAACTTACAAATGAGTTTGGTTCTCCTTGTATCAGATCCACCACCTGGCATTTTGCACGACATTGAAATGACATAGATATCGGCGTGGATTATACAACTAAGTCAAGTGGATGTTTATTACTAACGAAATATTTGCGCTCGCGAGGGTCTATTTGTAATGAATTGTAACTTATTCGATTCAAGATGTATCGTGAATGTTGATTAGCTTGAAATCAAATGCCGAACTAAGTCTCATGTTATTAGAGAACTGTATATATGTGACTAATAAGAATCAAGGCGTGCAATTCAATATAGTGTCCTTATGCGCTACCTGAAAGTTGTCCTATAGCATATTTACCTTCATTTGAAATAAAAGGCTGTTCGCTAGTACATATTTACGGCCATCTTGCCAACTGAACAAATCCGACAATATATAATAAAAGTCTCCGAATGTACAATTTTAGATAAAAATTCAAATTGTTTTGCAATGTTTCTGCTGCTTATAAACTAAATAGGTAAATGATGAAAATAGTTATTCAATAATCGCGAAACTGTGCTATATACCTATCTGTAGCTGCATGGTTCAAAATAAGAAATATACATAACATAATAATTTCCATTTGATACTTTTCGACTTGCAGCCATTTGAGATCATAGTATTTGCAGTTACACGAGCTTGACATGTGACTTGAAATTTACCTGGAAGTGTAACTTGTATTTTACTTGATTTTATCCTACAGCCACAGATGAATGTACATTGTACGAGCAGATAAGTCCGCGAGCACATGATATTCCCTGCTGCTAGCTATCAAAGCTCAATATTGCCCTATCTTCTTCTCTATACAATATATTTATTGTAACTTTCTGTGGTTGTTTGCGGCACGGAAGGTGCCGCAAATACCACCGTTATTGTGAATTCTTTGTCCTACGGACAAGGTTGGAGCCCCTCTTGTGGAAAAAGTGAAAAACCACGAAATTGTCCCTATTGCACGGACTCGGATGTATGCAAGATACACCAGAGCCGCCTCCCTGCAGAGCTGGGATATGCCGCGCTAGCCGAGCCCGAGCGCAGACTCGGGTGTCGAGACACTGGTAAGAATTGCAGACACGGGTGTTTAGCCAGTGCTGCGAGCCAGTGAATCTAGCCGAAGCTGCCTTACAGAGCTGGGTTTCGCGTAGGCGCACCGAGCCTGCCTAACAGACTAGGGATTGATTCTCTGTAAATCTAGACTCGGATGGAGTGTGAACTCCACCGTTGCTAGCGATCAGAAGAACCGCACCGTAGCTGCCTCTAGCTAATCAACGATGTTAGATTTGAAGCTGAAATTTGGAATAAGAAAATTAATTAGAGAAGTAAGGAAATAGAAAGAAAAGATGCAGCTTCACAAAAGATAAATTAGGTTTAATTTAATATTAATGCAATTATGTTGCGTGGCCGGACTGCCGGCTTCAATTACAAAACAAGATGAAATAATAAACTAAATGACATTAGTAAGAATAAAAAAAATAATAACAAACTAACTAATAATAGAAATTAACTTAAAACTATCGCGCTTTGGATTCAGATTCAAGATTTGCGCAGCACGGGCAATTATCTGCGACTTTGATATTTTGATTAATTCGCGTGAATTTAAGGTGTTTTTCAATTTATCGAAGTAATAGAGTATTTGATTTAAATTTTGATTGTGGATTTAAAATGAATTTATCAATACCGCGTATCTGTCTACCGCAATTTTAGCCGGTGAAGTACTATGATATGAATATGAATTTAATGGTCACGCACAATTTTAGCTACGTGCCAGGCAAAAAGGAAGCTATGTGGCTCGCTGGGCGCTTTGCCTCAGATCGGCCGAAAGAATAGTAATGCAAGTGACTCGACGGGCGCTTTGCCACACAATCGGTGCTCCGCGGCTTAGCGGCCCCCTCTTTATACACGTCGCGGCGCGATCACGCGTCTCCGCGTGATGCGCGTCGCGAGGTGCGTAATGGACGCGGCCCTGCACTGGCGGAGCCAGCACAGCCGGAACGTTACATTATATATGCATATCCGTGGACATCCGTATACGAATAGGTCTCACTGCATCGCTATATAGCGTGATGTATATGTGAGTATTGCTGAATAACCAACGAAAATCACGATAAAAAATTTGTCCCTCTAGCTGGTAAAATTGGAATGTTATTTCATTCTGAACTTGATATTCATATGCATTAATTCATTCAACACTTGCTTGTTATAAGGTTCTTTCCTCTTTGAACGTGAATATCTCACAATCTAAAATCGATAAAGTGGACCTTTTTCGTACCGATAATATGTACGCGACATTCATAGTATGATACGTGCAATTACACCGTGAATCGTGTAAGGATGACATATAACGATTGAATACTGTGTATGCTTTAATTTTAATATTGTTGAATCATGTCGCGTTAATCATGAGCCTATGGAAAATTTGGAAATTAGTACACATATAACCTCCTCACAAAATTCATCCGAGGGTATGATAGAAGTGTAGCCACTTTCAATAATTATTATTGTCATTGGCTACGAACATTGTCACATTTATTATTCTAAAATGTATATTTGCATAATGTTTGATCGTTTTCAGCTCACCTCTCGAATCAAGAGTAAATACTAATGGAAAAAGGGTCAAGTGACCACTCAAATGAATCTTTTATGCATGAAGAGGTAAAATAATAATATATAATATGGGAAGACGACACAACATATAGGGTATAGTTTTGTTGTGAATATATATGATTGGCAACATGTTTACTTTCTTTTAGATTTAATTTATATTCATATTTTCGTATTGTCGCCTTGCATCGTAATCGAGGCTGACCGTGAGAGAACAGAATATGTACCGCCATGGCTAATAGTTGCGTTGCAGGATAAGCCTGTCATTTACATGCAATAATGTTCTTGCGATTCAAATGTTTTCGGATTTATACCTTAATGAACATTGCTGGATATATTTTAGTTGCCTCCTTATTCGAATAGTTTATAATTAATGTATTTCATACATTCATTTTCATTTCATATTTCACTTAAGGTTGATATCTAATGTCCATATGTTACAAAATTATATTTGCATCAGTCTTTTCAAATGACATAATTTTTTCGACTTGCTGCTGCGTATCTTGTTTTTGAAGAACTTTAAACAATAGAACTCGTTCCACATGCCACATATCCATGTATGGAATAGTATATCATTTATGCATATGGTTCATGTTACCGTCATTTCATTCCGAAATATTAACGCTCATGTACAAATTTCTAATCTGTATCTTCGTACATAAAAAATGTGAGACGATTACTTGTTAGATTTTTCATCACAATCTTGCGAGTAGGATAAATTGCAAATTCTTCTTGTCAAGTGAAAATATCCAATAAGACGGAGGCCTACACTTTGCTTCAATAATGTCATGAATTACAAATCAGTTCGGGTCATGAATATATAATATGTATGACACAATGAAGGCAATATTAAAATTTTAAGTCAAAGTTATTTGAAAATTGATACTGTTCGCCAATTGCAAAATACGTATAGGCCCCTCTCTTATTTGTCCACTATACATTTTTTCAACATATGATTTCATATGTACTTTTCAAATGACAGGTTATCCGGTAACGCAACTATTAACCGAAACGGTACACTCTGTTCTCTCACTCGAATTAATTTCAAATTTGCAATTTACACACGTCGCAGATTATGAATCTACAATCACACTGTGATTTGAAACATATGGACCATAAATATCAGCAATTTATCGTTGTACTTCTTGTATGTAGGCACACGGATCTATCGCCGATCTTATTAGTGATAAAGTACAGGTAGCTTGGATCTATTTTGTTTGAAATTATGCATTATATAAACCGTGCCTTTCTGTGGATGCGGCACAGCAGGGATACCAACCCAAGTGATTGACTGTCAAATCACTAGATTTATCCAGCTGCTTACTGCCTACTAGTTCACGTTAGTTTTGGGTTGGTATCCCTGCCGTGCCGCATCCACAGAAAGTCACGGTATATATATATATACACATATATACCGAACAATATCGTTAAAACGAACCTTTGTTTTGAATCAACATACCACAATCCACAAACAATTTCACATGATCAATTGGCATACAACATATTATTGTATTCACGGCCATCTTTGTAACACAAACATATAAGCATTTTTTCCTCCTCTCGGCCAAGTCATCTTGCGTACTTGCATATCGCTCACATTTAACCAATTACTTTGATTGGATGTTAGCATTGCAGTATAATGGCCACTATCAACATTATCGCCGTGGTGAAATATCGCACTACTTACTTTGAATTTTCGACCATCAAGTAATACGGTTGTCGTTGGAATAGCATTCAATTTGAAATCACCTATCTTAATTGCTCGATCAACTTGATAAGTAAAGAGCATCAATTGTAGAACAACGATTTCTTTAACAGGCGCGACAACAGTTTTCTGTAATTTATTCATTTTGCGACAGTTATCATAAGTACTATCAATTCTAGTCCATCGTGAAAAAGACATGTCTATCAAATCCTGAAGACTCTTAGGACACTTTTCACCGGGCGCAATATTGATGGGTAACGTAACGATATAATTTGATTCTGTATTTTCCGAAGTGAGTCCGCAGTCGTTACATCTGATAGTTGTAATCGTCTCATGTTCTATCGTGTCACGGATGATTTTCGATTTTTGACAAAGTGCCATGAGAAATTCCGCTGCATCTTGCTGAACCATCTCCGCGAATCGGTGATCAACAAACTTACGAACAGCGAGAGAATTCAAATTTTCACTGCCCTTTACGTAAGAATGAGCTAACATTCCTAGTGGATCCTCGTTTTCGGGTTTATTGAGCATCTGTACAATAGTTTGGCAGTGAAATAAACACTGAATTATTGCATTGGCGTAACAAGAAACGTTATCGTTATTGACCATGCCGACGACGTTCGGTACAGAAGCACGATTTGTAATACTGGCTACGTCGGGCTGAATGTCACAAATCTCGGTATTTTTATTATTATTATCATAAACTGACCAGAGGGTATCTCGGATTTTTAGTTTCGGTTCGTGCGCAACATCTATTGCCGATAGTTCAGGCCTGTACAGCTTTCTCAGCCTATTGTATTCGACTAATGCCGACTCCTGAACTTTGATTGAACATGGATCTAAGTTGATCACATGCAATCCCTCCAGGGACGTTACTCTTGACAACGCAACGTAAGCTTGTCCAGAAGTAAACACCCTATTGCCAATATCTATGACGGCACTTGTTAAACTCAATCCTTGACTTTTATGTGTAGTAATACCGTAACTAAGAGACAAAGGAAACTGTTTTCTGAAAATGAATGCTCCGTTCATTATCTCGAACTTGGCCGAAAGTTTTTCTATCGTATATTCTTTGCCAGACGATAGAGCAATTGTTAGCGATTCCACTTGACCGGTGTCAATGCTTTTTGAAACAGATGTAACACGACCTATCGTGCCGTTGACAAGACCCGAGGTTATGTCGATATTTCTTCTGATCATAACCTTCGCTCCAATTTTAATCGTAATAGTTTTCGCAAGACCTGCAGTACGAGAACTATCTTCATTTTCGTTATTCAAAAGTTGAGATATTTTTTTCTTCAAATACGACATACAATCAACAGTATCCTCGGCATTGAGTTCTATTTCGTCGCTTTCAATTCTTGCAAGCATTGCTACATTCAGAACCTCACACTGATGTCTAGTGGAAAACAAGCAAACCGTATCTATTGGTAGTTTATTAATATAGTCGCATAGTTCGTGAAGTCTATCACCTATGCTATTCTCAACAAATTCCAATTGCCTCGATTGGAGAATATCTAGGTCGCCCCTAGTCAAAATACCGAACCGAACTCGATCCAAAATTTCTTTATAGGACAAGTCGTTTTGTTGACGCATATTTATTATCAACTCGTCATACGTGAATAAATGCAACCATAAATTGATCATTCCTAACGAGCCTAAGTATTTCTTTACTCGGTCTTTTGATATTTTGATGAAAGCTGATTCATCATTTACGGGAGGTAGCTGTAACAAATCGCCCGGAAGTATTATATGTTTACCTCCAAACCAACCTTCGTCAGAATTTTTCGTGTTGAATATTTCAGACAACCGCAAGTGAATATATGCCAGTGTGACATTTGAAATCATTGACACCTCATCTATAATGATTAAAACAACGTCTTTCATTTCTTGTCTTAAAATTTTCAATACCTGATCCGATAATTCTTTATATTTCGGAGTACCTCCATGTTCAATAGGCAATTGAAATAATCTATGTATCGTTAACCCGTCAATGTTGAAGGCTGCCAGCCCGATGGGTGCCGTCACGGCTGTAACTTTTCCGAGTATCTGTTTAGTCCAGCATCTTATAGTTTTAATAAGAAAGCTTTTACCAGTACCACCGGCGCCGCTCACAAATTGACGCAAGATTTCTCTATTATTTCCCGAATGCAGAATGCTTGTGACCTTATCAAATATTCTTTTCTGGTCATCATTGAGCTCGGAAATCATTTGGTTGATATCAACGTCTTCGAGTTGTTCCGCGACACAGTTAAACTCTTGCATCGCTACGTCAACCTCTACTGGCTGAAAACCTAATGGATTATCCTCACCGCCTTGAGAGTTTTCACTAAGCACGCTCGTCTTATCAGCTGAATCGACCAATTTGTTTTCAATGTGTTCTTTAATGAATTCTAACCCCTTTTGAATATCTAGCAAGCGTTCGTGATACTCAAAAGCTGTCATAAGCTCAGATTTTGATTTATCGAAAGATTCGGCATAGGAGTCACAACCCTGTTTCAGGTCATCCGTATCTCGCCAGGGTTTGAACATAAGTAACAGAGAGTAGAAATATTTTTCTGGCTGTACATTGACATTATATTGATAATGATTTATCAGATAAGCACGCTGTCGCTTTTTCAAGTACAAACCGTCGTTAAGTTTGTATATTTCTACGCTGGTATTTATAGGCTTTATCTTCGTTATATCATACCACGCCGCGAAATCGTACAAATGTACAGACTCTAACTGCTTGGGCCTGTTTGGATAGTAATTGTCGATGAGCGACGGAAAAAAAATGTCCGTTGACTCTGGATTTAGTGCTTTTACAGTTTTAAATGATTTCAACTTTCTGTTCCGTATTTGATTAACATCCAACCATTTGATCGTTGTGTCTGGATCAGTTCTATAGAGTGATATTCCTAACAACGTATCTGCAGCCTCCAAAGCTCCGCATTCTCTATTAGCCAGACTGCGCACCGCTACACTCCAAAGTCGACTACTCAACGACTTGGTTGAATTAATGTCATCAAATACATCCACTCCATCACTAGATTCAGATTTCGTCGTATATTTCGTGCAATACCAAATGAGCAGTGTAGATTTTTCACCGACGAATTGCATATCCATGTTCCCTTCCCAAGCCGTGAGAATAACAGGATTGTAGTCATTGATGCAGGTCTCCGCCTCCGAGCGCGGTAAGTCGTACAATCGACTTTTCGACTTCAGCTGTTTTCTTTCCGCAACAGAGATAGCCACATTCCTCATGACTAATGAATCCGTAATAGGTCGTGGAAAGTCAAACCTGCAAACTCTGGAGTATCCCTTTTTATTTTTTTTGTTACGCAAACAATAATCATTGTGCTTCCCAATAAGAACAGGTTCGTAGTATAAACGTGTAATTTTCGTTCGACTAGTCTAAAATTGGTATAGGTATAAATTAAACACGTTTATTACATACCAGTTTCAAACGTACGTTGAAACTACGTTTTTAGAATACGTTTTTTCCTAGTATATTGGTTTTTATACGTATAATATTGTCTGTTAAAATGCGATTCTTCAACATTTATACTATTCGCATTATCAACGGTATATTACGTGTTAATATCACCTAGTAAAGATGAAAAATTCAATGTTTGCGGTCTACGGTCATTTTTGGTATTATTACATCGGATTAAACTTGTTTCTTCGAGACGCATAAGATCGCAGGTCTCGAAAACGCTCGTTCAACGTCACGAAGTGGTCGATGATACTCCGATAACTCACGTTTATCTTATTTGTTTTTGAAACGGTGAAATAAACGTTCAAAATTTCAATTAAAAACGGACAATTCAACGCGGATGAAAGGCGGTATTATTGGTATGGAAATAACGAATGAAACACGTCCCTTCGAGACGCAGAAGATCTGGGGTTTTGAAAACGTCCGTTCAACGTCGCGAGGTGGTCGCCGATATACCGATCACCCACGTTTAGCATATTCGCTTTCGAAACGGTGGAATGAACGTTTGAATCACGAATTTTGGAAGGGAAATTAGACCTCGATACGATGCACTATTTCTGAGATTCGGACAACCAATGAAACACGTATCCGTTATTCAAGTATAACCACATCTTTCAGAAACCATCACCCAACGTCACTGAATGGTCGCCGATATACCGATTACCCACGTTCAGCATATTCGTTTCCGAAACGGTGGAATGAACGTTTGAATCACGAATTTTGGAAGGGAAATTAGACCTCGATACGATGCGTTATTTTTGAGATTTGGGCAACCAATGAAACACGTATCCGTTATTCAAGTATAACCCCATCTTTCAGAAACCATCACCCAACGTCACTGAATGGTCGCCGATATACCGATTACCCACGTTCAGCATATTCGTTTCCGAAACGGTGGAATGAACGTTTGAATCACGAATTTTGGAAGGGAAATTAGACCTCGATACGATGCGTTATTTTTTAGATTTGGGCAACCAATGAAACACGTATCCGTTATTCAAGTATAACCCCATCTTTCAGAAACCATCACCCAACGTCACTGAATGGTCGCCGATATACCGATTACCCACGTTCAGCATATTCGTTTCCGAAACGGTGGAATGAACGTTTGAATCACGAATTTTGGAAGGGAAATTAGACCTCGATACGATGCGTCATTTTTGAGATTTGGGCAACCAATGAAACACGTATCCGTTATTCAAGTATAACCCCATCTTTCAGAAACCATCACCCAACGTTTCTGAATGGTCGCCGATATACCGATTACCCACGTTCAGCATATTCGTTTCCGAAACGGTGGAATGAACGTTTGAATCACGAATTTTGGAAGGGAAATTAGACCTCGATACGATGCACTATTTCTGAGATTCGGACAACCAATGAAACACGTATCCGTTATTCAAGTATAACCACATCTTTCAGAAACCATCACCCAACGTCACTGAATGGTCGCCGATATACCGATTACCCACGTTCAGCATATTCGTTTCCGAAACGGTGGAATGAACGTTTGAATCACGAATTTTGGAAGGGAAATTAGACCTCGATACGATGCGTCATTTTTGAGATTTGGGCAACCAATGAAACACGTATCCGTTATTCAAGTATAACCCCATCTTTCAGAAACCATCACCCAACGTTTCTGAATGGTCGCCGATATACCGATTACCCACGTTCAGCATATTCGTTTCCGAAACGGTGGAATGAACGTTTGAATCACGAATTTTGGAAGGGAAATTAGACCTCGATACGATGCGTTATTTTTGAGATTTGGGCAACCAATGAAACACGTATCCGTTATTCAAGTATAACCCCATTTTTCACAAACCATCACATAACGCTGCTTTGGCCGATGAGACACTTTCTACGACATATATATGTCCGGTTTCAGCATTTTATAATTCTTGTGAATTGGGGTCTAAATGGTTGTATTCATCTGTCGGTATAGGAATGTATTTTTGAGGTCGAGGATTCAACGGGTAATTTAATGAAGCCAGAAAGATTATGACGCTCTGAATTGTCAACCTATTTTTTTGAATTGTCTTTCGTTCGATTACTTGTACGAATTATATATGTATAAACATTTTGTCGAAGTTACCAGATCATTTTTCCACTTTACATGTAATCCTTTATATTACTGAAGAAGTAATATACACATGGCGAGGTTGATTCTTGCCCGGAAGTGATTGTTTGCTATATGATTTAACACGATAATCCGATCACTTCCGGGCTAGAATCAACTACGCCGGGTATACATATATTGGCTTTCAGACGTTCGGCTAGCAATTAGCAAACGTTAATTATATTGACGTTTAATAAACGTTCGAAATAAAACGTAACCTATAAACCTAACATTTAATAAGCAACGCCGACGGGACAGTGAAAGAATTTCATCTTCATGGCACCTTATTATATTCACATAAATCATAAGGCTGGTCTATAAAGGGTCCGTGACGTGTACGTTGCCGGGAACCTGTGGTCATAAATGTTCGAAAGTTCAAAGTTTTCAAACATTTGTGACAATGTTCCCGGCAGCTCGCCAGACGCCTTCACGGGGACCATTCCGAATCAACTTCTAGTCTAGACCCGCGTGCTTCCCATAGAGCTCATAGACATGAAGGAGCTTTTCCTCGAGCTTTTCCTATATTAAATACACGGAGCCACGCGTGGCCTGGTGGATAAAGAGAGACGTAACGCTTTTTTCTCTCTCATTGTTACCAGACATAGGATGCGAATGCGCTTCAGGGCTCTCTCTCTCCCTATCCAGCTGGCTACGCTGCCCGAGCGACCAAGGCCCCTGTATATGCCTACAAGCTCTATGGTGCTTCCGCATCGAACTATTCGACCCAGCGTCAACAATGCACTCCAAAGATCTGAATCTACTTGATCAAATAATCGCTACTGTTGAATATAATATCCGCTGCTATTGTGCATTTAATCAATGTATCGATTGAGATATGTTACATGATAGTTGAATCATTGAGTTCGAACCCTATATTCTCATGAACACCTAATAAACACAGACTATAGTGGACTTCAGGTTAACCAAACGAGGTAACCCAACTTGCCAAAATCGTCGGAATTATATTTATACGTCGAAACGACGAAGAATACACGTAGGCATTCAACACGGTGAATATTGGGAATTGATATCCACATGAGACACGATGGCTTTTTAATATATAACTATGCTCAATAGCGTAATACGTTTAATCTTCGTACATATTAATTGGTTTTTTTCATAACCACCTTGTATATTCTGACGTATCCCTTATTTCAACCACGCCCCGATGTTTATTGGGTCTTTACACTCGTCACTCGATGTTATTCAAAACGCATCAGAAACGTATTGCCGTCACGTCAGCAGCAAAATGTTGCAGTAGAAATTTTTTGATTTGATGTGTATCCTGGGACGAAACAGGAGTTTACAATACTTCTCAGCGCCATTATACAATCAACACGCTAATTGTTCACTATTCTGAATTACGAATATCGTAAGCTCGAGTTTTTTAGAACTTGTTTTACACGAAACCCGGAGTCAGATACATGATACACAGCAATTTTCCACACCCCTGTCTATTATAGGTATACCCATCTAATGTCGAATATTCAGGTTCTTTTGTTACACCATTTTCGGAATCATTCAACGAGTGTGATCTCACGGACAGACCAACATCTTTCTAAAAATCTGTTTTTGAAATACTAGAGGGTCTGACATGTGGAGATCCGTTCAAACTATCAAAAGTCATTCTTCGAGCTAAATGAATACCTTCCTATACTGTAATGGGTGATAAAGAGTGAAGACTGTACATTCGCTTAATTAGATATATCTGTACTATTAGGTAAATTAGTTATCAGATGGTTTCAAGAATATACGTTTAAAATACCTAATAAAAGTCTATTGCAAAATTCTCGTCGTCTCGTTAATATCCGTGAGTATTCGGGAACGCTATACCTCACCAGGCCGCGACGTCGGGCCTTGGTTGCCATAGCAACCGTGAGTGGGGGTACGCAGATTCGCATTTGCTCAGCGGGAGCGCTCATTCGTGATCCGTCCGTCAAGTGCTGTGGGTCGTCTTACATGCATCATCGAAAAGAACAAATTACCGAAGATCCTGAATCTGTAAGTACATAATTATATACCATACGTATACTATATTACAATATCCGGACTTATCATTAATACAAATTATAATTACATAATATTTTGCGTAGTACGAAACTAACCCAATAAACCATAACGTAGAAAAAATAGGACTAATGTCCGCCCGAAAAACGTATATTTGACGTATACGCGCTTTATAACGTTTAATATATACGTTTTTCGGGCGGACATTAGTCCTATTTTTTCTACGCTATGGTTTATTGGGAATATCTTAGTCGTCATACCCTGCTAACAAAAACCGTTACAAAAACGTTATTAAGGCCCATCCCTAGTCGCCCACCTCCTATCCATACAGTGTAACGAAAAACGGCCGGGGGAGACACATTTCGATTATTATCCGAGCCCAGGCATCGAATACGTAAAAAAGGCCAACGTAGCGTGAATTCTATTTCAATTCCAAACAGATACGTCCAAAAAAATGTTCGTTTCATGCGAAAATAGAGCCAGCGTTTGGTTTTTACTTTTTTCCATTGTCAAAAGCCAATGACAATGGAAAACCATTTAGACAATGGAAAAAATGAATAACCAAACGCTGGCTCTATTTTCGCATGAAACGAACATGTTTTTGGATCTATGTGTTTGGAATTGAAATAGAATTCGCGCTACGTTGGCCCTTTTTGCGTTTTCGACGCCTCCCAATAGGAACATAACCCGATAAACGTATAAAAATAGGACTGATGTCCGGCCGAAAAACGTATATTATATGCATATACGTATATATATACGTGAAATATACGTTTTTCGGCCGGACATTAGTCCTATTTTTATACGTTTTTCGGGTTATGTTCCTATTGGAGCTGGGCTCGGATAATAATCGAAATGTGTCTTCCCCGCCCGTTTTTCGTTACATTGTATGGATAGGAGGTGGGCGACCAGGGATGAGCCTTAACCTAAAGATATATATGAACGTTCATTCTCAAATACATTATGTGTTGAAAAGGAAATTACCGATAGTTATACGGACTGTCAAGTGTATTGGTAAAATAGTATTATGAATTCATCTTAAAAACCAATGAACGTTTTCTCGAAAGCATAACTCTGAAATATTACCGAAATTTTTCAAACGTTAATCATATATTTCACTATTGATGGAACGTTATTTTTTTATGTGAATGCATGTAATAACGCAGCGTATAGAAGCTCATGAAACTTTCAATTTTTATACCAACCTTTAGTCATTGCGATTTGATTGTGACTCAGCAAACTAGCAGTTTACCTAATTACATACGAAATATTGTAGTATATTAGTAATAGACCGCGCCGCGGTCTACTTATAGTAACGTCCTCTTTATAGACCGGGGAATAGTGACAGATTTTGGAATACGATTTTACTCACTATGCCTTTCAGGGGACAATGTCATCCGTATATGAGTAGTTCTACGTCAAACCGGACAGCTTTCTGACCTCGATCTTACCGATTTCGCTATAATTTTTTTTACGGGTTCTATGGAACAAATAAATTCATCAAACAATTTTTTTATTTTGCCCCTATTTTCCAAGTTACACGGGGGTGAAATTCAGGAAAAAGAGCCAAAAATCGAAAAAATACTCCCCTTCAAACGCTCATATCTTTGATTCCCCGAGTCGAAATTTTTCCAGGATTTTCGACCGATTTCTGACCTTCGATAGTCGGTTCAGGACGTTCAAAAGAGGTTGAGAACTGCATTGACCCATGGGCTCGCCAACCTACTTTCAACGTACATATCGTCTGTTATTTCCACTTCTTCCACATTGTACGTTTAGAATAGGTCAGAGCTGGACGTACTTTCGACGTACTTTCGACGTACTTTCAACGTCGATTCTCCTCGACTCTCTACCCCCCTCCCCCTTTCGCCCCTCGCTAATGTAAATAATCATGAATAAAAAATCTTATGAATTGAACTTTTAGATTAATGAAATAAAATGAAAATAGATTAATGAAATAAAAAATAAAAACCATCAATTGTCCTGGTGAATATGTTCATTCATTTAGAAATCTACTACTCAATTAGTGGGGTTAATAATATGGTGATTTGTATTTTGATTTGAAGTAATAATTATCAATGCAATCTCAAAAGTGTGTCTAATTACTAATGTCCTAATTAAGTCGTTGAAGCAGACCTAATGTACGTTGAACGAGGGAAAACGTCATAAACGTTGAGAATAGGTTGAATTTCTTGGTGGACATGGTAGTATTTTCGACGTGGAAGCACCATAAGGTTAAGATTGGTTGAAAACAGGTTGAAAATTCGGCGGAAAAATTCAACATCAAAAGAATTGATACACTAGATTCATAACATCGTGACCATATACCAGCTCTTCGGGCCCACCCTAACGGTATGCCAATAGTTTTCCGATGAATTTTTATTTTGAACCTTATTACAAAACACATGGCAGCCTGATTAAAATCGTACCAAAACATATCATTCTCGAACAAATGACGAATCATTTTTTAATATGAAGAACCCAGGACGACTTTCATTCATGCATTATTATCATGAGGATGTACGGATAATATTGTCCTCTGAAAGGCATACCGAGTAAAATCGTTTGTGAGTTTGTGGGTTCTGCATCTAAGATGTCCATTTTTTCAGGCGTAGTATCCTCATTCAAAAGTATTGGATGACGGTAAACATTGCGTAATGCCTCTTGAAAGAAAAATTCTAAGTAAGCGACATTTGCGGCGTAAGCGGGCAGAAACATTATGTCAATTTAATTATAATCGAAACAATGATGTTGAAAAACATAATTTTGCCGGTAATTATAATCAAGAAGCAGACAATGCTGAATATAATATTCCAATGGAAGTAGATGTCTGTCCTGCTACAAATTTGATTTGTAATATGCAGCATGCCCCCGTCCTCTTGCCTTTGGAAACACAATCTAGCTGTGGAACAGATCTCGTAGTTTCATGTAATGAAATTCACCATGATGTTCATGAATGTGCTGATAACATAGAAAGTGATTTTATTCCTGATTATTTACGTGCACAGTACGCTAATATTGATGGATCTATTCACGAAAATGATGATAAAGGTCGGGATAGTAACGGGGATCAGTATACTGATGACATCGATCAACAAATTGAGTTTCAACACGAATTTCGGACAAACCTGCAAAAATGGGCGTGTGATTTTAATATTACTCATGTGGCACTTGATAAATTATTGGCTCTCATTTATCCCAAATATCCATTCTTACCAAAAACTGCTAAATGTCTTCTGAAAACTGAGAGAAAAATAAAAACATCCGATTTAAAAAATGGACAAATGTGTTATATAGGTATTAGGAAAGGACTAGAAAGTAGACTCAGAAGTGGGCTGACTGATCCTGCCAGTCAATTGGGTACTATGAAAATCGATGTTAATATTGATGGATTACCATTATTTAAAAGTAGCTTCACGGCTTTGTGGCCTATTCTTTGTAGAAGTCATTCCTTAAAAGACAGTTCACCATTCATGGTCGCGGTATTCTGTGGCAAAGGCAAACCCGATTCATTAGATAGCTATTTCTGTGAGTTCATTGAAGAAATGAATTTATTAATGAAAAATGGAATTATTCACAACAATCAAACCATACGCGTGGCAGTTGGCTGCTTCCTATGTGATGCTCCTGCTAGGGCTATGCTAAAAATGATCAAGGGTCATACCAGCACGTATGGTTGTGAGAAATGCACTATAGCAGCCGTATCATATGAACGCAAGTTGTATTATCCTGTTGGCAAAACTCACTGCAAAAGACGTGACGATGATTATTCGCCTGACAACCCCGATTCGACACACATAAAAGGTCTATCGCCTCTACTTCGTTTGCTTGTGAAACTTGTCACACAATTTCCCTTAGATCCGATGCACCTGATTTATTTAGGGGTAGTGAAAAGATTGTTAATCAAGTATTGGATCGAAGGGCACAGACATTGTAAACTCTCTAAAGAGATTTTGAAAATTATCTCCGAAAAAATAGAAAGCGTGCGAGCTGACGTAACAGCTGAATTCAATCGTAAGCCGCGAAGCCTTGACGAAGTGAAGCGATGGAAAGCAACGGAGTTCAGATTTTTCTTAGTTTATTTAGGACCAATCGTCTTGCGCAATGTTCTTGAGCCTAAAAAGTATCGTCATTTCTTGTTACTGCATACAGCTGTTTATATTTTATCTAATGAGACTCTTATTTCACGTTATCTTGAAGTAGCAAAACAATCACTTGAAAAATTCGTACGGTTATGTGCTAAATTATATGGCCCTCACTTCAATGTCTACAATGTGCACTCTCTACTCCATCTCTGTGATGATGTGGAGAAGTATGGCAAATTGCAAGATTTCAGCTGTTTCCCATTTGAAAATTATTTAGGCACGTTAAAAAGACGTGTACGAGCCAAGAGACTTCCTTTGCAACAGGTTGTGAAACGAATTTCAGAATTGATTAATTTAGAAAACGAAAAAGAAGAAGATCCTCATTCGAGATCTGAGCCAAACATTCCAAAGGGCATTTGGGCAAAGGGCGAGAATGCCTTTGAATGTGATACATTAGAAACCAAAAGGTTCAAACTTTCAATTAAAGGTCCAGATAACGTAGTCACAGTAGGGGCTAAGGTTTATACGATCAAGTCAATTATTTGCTTAAACGGTGTATACAAATGTGTAGGAATTGCATTCAGATATCTCAGGGATCTGTACCGAAAGCCAATCGAATCTTCCAAACTAGGCATATTTTTTGCTCAGAGTTATGCTGAGGCGACTACTTTTCTCATCGATGAAATTTCTTTCAAATGCCTTCGATTTCCTTTCGAGGATGGGTTCGGAATTTTTCCTATACTCCATCAAAAAGAACGCAATATATTTGTCCCAGCTATATAATTATTATACGAATTAAGTCGAGAATGAAGTTTATCAAGTGATATTAAGCAGGTTATTTTTCACACTAGCTTATTGCTATCAGCTAAATTTTATGTTTCGTTTTTGTCGGGTATGATAATTCACATTTGTTGCAGTTCTGTCTTTCACCGGCATTAAATATCTTCAACTAGAAATTTTTGGAGTTGATATTGCACATTTCATATTTATAATTAACAAAAACTGTTTTTGCCCAGCAAAATGTACGCAGTCGTTGAATTTTTAAGAGGTAGCAATGTAAAAGAGTGTGCCCTGGTTCCTATAATATGGCTCGTCGAAAACAATAAGCGCTGCTATTGGCCTCGTACGAAGAATGATGACCAGTTTAGAAGCCTGGTTCAAACGAATGTGGCCTATGAACTATCTTGGCCAACGTATGCCGTGCATCGTGTACTCCATACCGGAGGTGATTGAAATTTGTTTTCTTCAAATTGTTTTAGGATTAATTTGTTAATCTACCATCATACTAACATCACTTTTCACAGCAGTTTGTAGTTAATGAAAATTGAAAACAGCGTCCCACTCAACCGCTGGCTATAGATACTCCAAATCAAACAATTAAAATTCGTCTGAGGTTTATAAGCCTCCAATTATGGGTGCATTTTTTTTTTGTATTTATTTATGTACATTGTATTTTACGATAGTTGCCTCATTTCAGATGATTATGGTGCAGCTGAGAAGTTCATGGCTAATATAATTGAAAATGGCACATCCGAAGACGGCAATACTACACAACCCGTAACAGAAAAGAATCTTACTTCCGAGGATACGATCTTGAGTGATGGTAATAATGAGAATCATGGTAATAATGAGAATCATGATACTGAAATTCCCCGGAAGAAAAGAAAAAAACAACACAAACGCAATAAGAGCTCGAAAAAAAATAAGCGTCGGAGGGAGACTACAAGTTGCAGTGACGATAGCGAATATTCGCAGGATCAAGAAAATGTGCCGCCACTAGCAAAAAAATTTGAGAGAAGTCTGACGGGCCTGCAGAGACACGATATCACCATCAATGCGGAAGGGCGCGATATTGCTGTTACTGCTGACTTTCCTGCATGCAATGGACCGTCAGGTCAGGACTCACAGAGACGAGGCATTTCAATCAATGCCGAAGGGCGGGATATCTCTGTCAACGCAGACTTCGTTGTACCCCCAGAATCGTGTTCAGTGGAATCAAGTCTGCACAGAAATGTAAACACAACACCGCAAAGAAATGTAATTATTCGAGATATAAGTACTCCGCGTTCCAATCAATCGATCCCAGGTCCTCGTGGTGATCCATTGATAACATCTGCAGAAAGAATACTTGCAGACTTAACACAAATAAAGAGCTCCGTTGATCAGAATCAGATCATACTCAGCCAGATTCTACGAATCAATCAGGCATTGGCCCAGGTACAAAACATCACCATACCACAAGGTATCCCGGAGTTTCCAATCTCTTCATTGGATATCTTTGAAGAATTTGATGAGATTTTACAG
>CANNYR010000058.1:0-20535 GCA_947538915.1 Tenthredo distinguenda | reverse complement strand
TCAGAGTCAGAGTCGGAGTCAGAGTCAGAGTCAGAGTCAGAGTCAGAGTCCGAGTCAGGGTCAGAGTCAGAGTCAGGGTCAGAGTCAGAGTCAGAGTCAGAGTCAGAGTCAGAGTCAGAGTCAGAGTCAGAGTCAGAGTCAGAGTCCGAGTCTGGGTCGGGTTAGAGTCAGAGTCCGAGTCAGGGTCAGGTCAGAGTCAGAGTCAGAGTCAGAGTCAGAGTCAGAGTCAGAGTCAGAGTCCGAGTCAGAGTCAGAGTCAGAGTCAGAGTCAGAGTCAGAGTCAGAGTCAGAGTTAGAGTCAGAGTCAGAGTCAGAGTCAGAGTCAGCGTCAGAGTCAGAGTCAGAGCCAGAATCAGAGTCAGAGTCTGATTCAGAGGCAGAGTCAGAGTCAGAGTCAGAGTCAGAGTCAGAGTCAGAGTCAGAGTCAGAGTCAGAGTCAGAGTCAAAATCAGAGTCAGAGTCTGAGTCACAGTTAGAGTCAGAGTCAGAGTCAGAGTCAGAGTCAGAGTCAGAGTCAGAGTCAGAGTCAGAGTCAGATTCCGAGTCAGAGTCAAAGTCAGAGTCCGAGCCAGGGTCAGGTCGGAGTCAGAGTCAGAGTCAGAGTCAGAGTCAGAGTTAGAGTCAGAGTCAGAGTCAGAGTCCGAGTCTGGGTCGGGTTAGAGTCAGAGTCAGAGTCAGAGCCAGAGTCAGAGTCAGAGTCAGAGTCAGAGTCAGAGTCAGAGTCAGAGTCAGAGTCAGAGTCAGAGTCAGAGTCAGAGTCAGAGTCAGAGTCAGAGTCAGAGTCAGAGTCCGAGTCCGATTCCGAGTCCGAGTCCGAGTCCGAGTCCGAGTCAGGGTCAGGTCAGAGTCAGAGTCAGAGTCAGAGTCAGAGTCAGAGTCAGAGTCAGAGTCAGAGTCATGATGTCGGAGTCGAAGTACGAGTCCGAGCCAGGGTCAGGTCGGAGTCAGAGTCAGAGTCAGAGTCAGAGTCAGAGTCAGAGTCAGAGTCAGCGTCAGAGTCAGAGTCAGAGTCAGAATCAGAGTCAGAGTCTGATTCAGAGTCAGAGTCAGATTCAGAGTCAGAGTCAGAGTCAGAGTCAGAGTCAGAGTCAGAGTCAGAGTCTGAGTCAAAATCAGAGTCAGAGTCTGAGTCACAGTTAGAGTCAGAGTCAGAGTCAGAGTCAGAGTCAGAGTCAGAGTCAGAGTAAGGGTCAGAGTCAGAGTCCGAATCAGGGTCAGGTCAGAGTCAGAGTCAGAGTCAGAGTCAGAGTCAGAGTCAGAGTCAGTGACAGAGTCAGAGTCATGATGTCGGGGTCAGAGTAAGAGTCAAAGTCGGAGTCATGAAGTTGGAGTCCGAGTCAGAGTCCGAGTCATAGTCATGAGGTCAAAGTCAGAGTCATAGTCAGATTCAGTGTCAGCGTCCGAGTCAGGTCGGAGTCAGAGTCAGAGTCAGAGTCAGAGTCAGAGTCAGAGTCAGAGTCAGAGTCAGAGTCAGAGTCAGAGTCAGAGTCAGAGTCTGATTCAGAGTCAGAGTCAGAGTCAGAGTCAGAGTCGGAGTCAGAGTCAGAGTCAGAGTCAGATTTAGAGTCACAGTCAGAGTCAGAGTCCGAGTCAGGGTCAGGCCAGAGTCATAGTCAGAGTCAGAGTCAGCGTCGGAGTCATGATGTCGGAGTCAGAGTAAGAGTCAAAGTCGGAGTCATGAAGTTGGAGTCCGAGTCAGAGTCCGAGTCATAGTCATGAGGTCAAAGTCAAAGTCATAGTCAGATTCAGTGTCAGCGTCCGAGTCAGAGTCGAAGTCAGAGTCAGAGTCCAAGTCAGGGTCGGGTTAGAGTCAGAGTCGGAGTCAGAGTCAGAGTCAGAGTCAGAGTCCGAGTCTGGGTCAGGTCAGAGTCAGAGTCAGAGTCAGAGTCAGAGTCAGAGTCAGAGTCAGTGACAGAGCCAGAGTCATGATGTCGGAGTCAGAGTAAGTGTCAAAGTCGGAGTCATGAAGTTGGAGTCCGAGTCAGAGTCCGAGTCATAGTCATGAGGTCAAAGTCAGAGTCATAGTCAGAGTCAGAGTCAGCGTCCGAGTCAGAGTCGAAGTCAGAGTCAGAGTCAGAGTCAGAGTCAGAGTCAGAGTCCAAGTCAGGGTCGGGTCAGAGTCAGAGTCAGAGTCAGAGTCAGAGTCAGAGTCAGAGTCAGAGTCAGAGTCAGAGTCCGAGTCTGGGTCGGGTTGAAGTCAGAGTCAGAGTCGGAGTCAGAGTCAGAGTCAGAGTCAGAGTCCGAGTCTGGGTCGGGTTAAAGTCAGAGTCAGAGTCAGAGTCAGAGTCAGAGTCAGAGTCAGAGCCAGAGTCAGAGTCAGAGTCAGAGTCAGAGTCAGAGTTATAGTCAGAGTCAGAGTCAGATTTAGAATCAGAGTCAGAGTCTGATTCAGAGTCAGAGTCAGAGTCGGTGTCAGAGTCAGAGTCAGAGTCAGAGTCCGAGTCAGTGTCAGGTCAGAGTCAGAGTCAGAGTCAGAGTCAGAGTCAGAGTTAGAGTCAGAGTCGGTGTCAGGGTCAGGTCAGAGTCAGAGTCAGAGTCAGAGTAAGCGTCAGAGCGAGAGTCGGAGTCAGAGTCAAAGTCAGAGTCAGAGTCAAAGTCCGAGTCAGGGTCGGGTCAGAGTCAAAGTCCGAGTCAGAGTCAGAGTCACAGTCGGAGTCTGAGTTAGAGTCGGAGTCAGAGTCAGAGTCCTAGTCTGGGTCGGGTTAGAGTCAGAGTCAGAGTCAGAGCCAGAGTCAGAGTCAGAGTCAGAGTCAGAGTCAGAGTCAGAGTCAGAGTCAGAGTCAGAGTCAGAGTCCGAGTCAGGGTCAGAGTCAGAGTCAGATGCAGAGTCGAAGTCAGAGTCAGAGTCAGAGTCAGAGTCAGAGTCAGAGTCAGAGTCAGAGTCAGAGTCCGAGTCTGGGTCGGGTTAGAGTCAGAGTCCGAGTCAGGGTCAGGTCAGAGTCAGAGTCAGAGTCAGAGTCAGAGTCAGAGTCAGAGTCAGAGTCCAAGTCAGGGTCGGGTTAGAGTCAGAGTCCGAGTCAGGGTCAGAGTCAGAGTCAGATGCAGAGTCGAAGTCAGAGTCAGAGTCAGAGTCAGAGTCAGAGTCAGAGTCAGAGTCAGAGTCAGAGTCAGAGTCAGAGTCCGAGTCTGGGTCGGGTTAGAGTCAGAGACCGATTCAGGGTCAGGTCAGAGTCAGAGTCAGAGTCAGAGTCAGAGTCAGAGTCAGAGTCAGAGTCATGATGTCGGAGTCAGAGTACGAGTCCGAGCCAGGGTCAGGTCGAAGTCAGAGTCAGAGTCAGAGTCAGAGTCAGAGTCAGAGTCAGAGTCAGCGTCAGAGTCAGAGTCAGAGTCAGAGTCAGAGTCAGAGTCAGAGTCAGAGTCAGAGTCAGAGTCAGAGTCAGAGTCAGAGTCAGAGTCAGAGTCAGAGTCAGAGTCAGAGTCAGAGTCAGAGTCAGAGTCAGAGTCAGAGTCAGAGTCAGAGTCAGAGTCAGAGTCAGAGTCAGAGTCCGAGTCCGATTCCGAATCCGAGTCCGAGTCCGAGTCCGAGTCAGGGTCAGGTCAGAGTCAGAGTCAGAGTCAGAGTCAGAGTCAGAGTCAGAGTCAGCGTCAGAGTCTGATTCAGAGTCAGAGTCAGAGTCAGAGTCAGAGTCAGAGTCAGAGTCAGAGTCAGAGTCAGAGTCAGAGTCAGAGTCAAAATCAGAATCAGAGTCTGAGTCACAGTTAGATTCAGAGTCAGAGTCAGAGTCAGAGTCAGAGTCAGAGTCAGAGTAAGAGTCAGAGTCAGAGTCCGAGTCAGGGTCAGGTCAGAGTCAGAGTCAGAGTCAGAGTCAGCGTCAGAGTCAGAGTCAGCGTCAGAGTCAGAGTCAGAGTCAGAATCAGAGTCAGAGTCTGATTCAGAGTCAGAGTCAGAGTCAGAGTCAGAGTCAGAGTCAGAGTCAGAGTCAGAGTCAGAGTCAGAGTCAAAATCAGAGTCAGAGTCTGAGTCACAGTTAGAGTCAGGGTCAGAGTCAGAGTCAGAGTCAGAGTCAGAGTCAGAGTAAGAGTCAGAGTCAGAGTCCGAGTCAGGGTCAGGTCAGGGTCAGAGTCAGAGTCAGAGTCAGAGTCAGAGTCAGAGTCAGAGTCAGAGTTATAGTCAGAGTCAGAGTCAGATTTAGAATCAGAGTCAGAGTCTGATTCAGAGTCAGAGTCAGAGTCGGTGTCAGAGTCAGAGTCAGAGTCAGAGTCCGAGTCAGTGTCAGGTCAGAGTCAGAGTCAGAGTCAGAGTCAGAGTCAGAGTTAGAGTCAGAGTCGGTGTCAGGGTCAGGTCAGAGTCAGAGTCAGAGTCAGAGTAAGCGTCAGAGCGAGAGTCGGAGTCAGAGTCAAAGTCAGAGTCAGAGTCAAAGTCCGAGTCAGGGTCGGGTCAGAGTCAAAGTCCGAGTCAGAGTCAGAGTCACAGTCAGAGTCGGAGTCTGAGTTAGAGTCGGAGTCAGAGTCAGAGTCCTAGTCTGGGTCGGGTTAGAGTCAGAGTCAGAGTCAGAGCCAGAGTCAGAGTCAGAGTCAGAGTCAGAGTCAGAGTCAGAGTCAGAGTCAGAGTCAGAGTCAGAGTCCGAGTCAGGGTCAGAGTCAGAGTCAGATGCAGAGTCGAAGTCAGAGTCAGAGTCAGAGTCAGAGTCAGAGTCAGAGTCAGAGTCAGAGTCAGAGTCCGAGTCTGGGTCGGGTTAGAGTCAGAGTCCGAGTCAGGGTCAGGTCAGAGTCAGAGTCAGAGTCAGAGTCAGAGTCAGAGTCAGAGTCAGAGTCCAAGTCAGGGTCGGGTTAGAGTCAGAGTCCGAGTCAGGGTCAGAGTCAGAGTCAGATGCAGAGTCGAAGTCAGAGTCAGAGTCAGAGTCAGAGTCAGAGTCAGAGTCAGAGTCAGAGTCAGAGTCAGAGTCAGAGTCCGAGTCTGGGTCGGGTTAGAGTCAGAGACCGATTCAGGGTCAGGTCAGAGTCAGAGTCAGAGTCAGAGTCAGAGTCAGAGTCAGAGTCAGAGTCATGATGTCGGAGTCAGAGTACGAGTCCGAGCCAGGGTCAGGTCGAAGTCAGAGTCAGAGTCAGAGTCAGAGTCAGAGTCAGAGTCAGAGTCAGCGTCAGAGTCAGAGTCAGAGTCAGAGTCAGAGTCAGAGTCAGAGTCAGAGTCAGAGTCAGAGTCAGAGTCAGAGTCAGAGTCAGAGTCAGAGTCAGAGTCAGAGTCCGAGTCCGATTCCGAATCCGAGTCCGAGTCCGAGTCCGAGTCAGGGTCAGGTCAGAGTCAGAGTCAGAGTCAGAGTCAGAGTCAGAGTCAGAGTCAGCGTCAGAGTCTGATTCAGAGTCAGAGTCAGAGTCAGAGTCAGAGTCAGAGTCAGAGTCAGAGTCAGAGTCAGAGTCAGAGTCAGAGTCAAAATCAGAGTCAGAGTCTGAGTCACAGTTAGATTCAGAGTCAGAGTCAGAGTCAGAGTCAGAGTCAGAGTCAGAGTAAGAGTCAGAGTCAGAGTCCGAGTCAGGGTCAGGTCAGAGTCAGAGTCAGAGTCAGAGTCAGCGTCAGAGTCAGAGTCAGCGTCAGAGTCAGAGTCAGAGTCAGAATCAGAGTCAGAGTCTGATTCAGAGTCAGAGTCAGAGTCAGAGTCAGAGTCAGAGTCAGAGTCAGAGTCAGAGTCAGAGTCAGAGTCAGAGTCAAAATCAGAGTCAGAGTCTGAGTCACAGTTAGAGTCAGGGTCAGAGTCAGAGTCAGAGTCAGAGTCAGAGTCAGAGTAAGAGTCAGAGTCAGAGTCCGAGTCAGGGTCAGGTCAGGGTCAGAGTCAGAGTCAGAGTCAGAGTCAGAGTCAGAGTCAGTGACAGAGGCAGAGTCATGATGTCGGAGTCAGAGTAAGAGTCAAAGTCGGAGTCATGAAGTTGGAGTCCGAGTCAGAGTCCGAGTCATAGTCATGAGGTCAAAGTCAGAGTCATAGTCAGAGTCAGTGTCAGCGTCCGAGTCAGAGTCGAAGTCAGAGTCAGAGTCCAAGTCAGGGTCGGGTTAGAGTCAGAGTCGGAGTCAGAGTCTGAGTCAGAGTCAGAGTCCGAGTCTTGGTCAGGTCAGAGTCAGAGTCAGAGTCAGAGTCAGAGTCAGAGTCAGAGTCAGTGACAGAGTCAGAGTCATGATGTCGGAGTCAGAGTAAGTGTCAAAGTCGGAGTCATGAAGTTGGAGTCCGAGTCAGAGTCCGAGTCATAGTCATGAGGTCAAAGTCAGAGTCATAGTCAGAGTCAGAGTCAGCGTCCGAGTCAGAGTCAAGGACAGAGTCAGAGTCGGAGTCAGAGTCAGAGTCAGAGTCCAAGTCAGGGTCGGGTTAAAGTCAGAGTCAGAGTCAGAGTCAGAGTCAGAGTCAGTGTCCGAGTCTGGGTCGGGTTAGAGTCAGAGTCACAGTCAGAGCCAGAGTCAGAGTCAGAGTCAGAGCCAGAGTCGGACTCAGACTCAGAGTCAGAGTCAGAGTCAGAGTCAGAGTCAGAGTCCGAGTCTGGGTCGGGTTAAAGTCAGAGTCAGAGTCGGAGTCAGAGTCAGAGTCAGAGTCAGAGTCAGAGTCAGAGTCCGAGTCTGGGTCGGGTTAAAGTCAGAGTCAGAGTCAGAGTCAAAGTCAGAGTCAGAGTCAGAGCCAGAGTCAGAGTCAGAGTCAGAGTCAGAGTCAGAGTCATAGTCAGAGTCAAAGTCAGATTTAGAATCAGAGTCAGAGTCTGATTCAGAGTCAGAGTCAGAGTCGGAGTCAGAGTCAGAGTCAGAGTCAGATTTAGAGTCACAGTCAGAGTCAGAGTCCGAGTCAGGGTCAGGCCAGAGTCATAGTCAGAGTCAGAGTCAGCGTCGGAGTCATGATGTCGGAGTCAGAGTAAGAGTCAAAGTCGGAGTCATGAAGTTGGAGTCCGAGTCAGAGTCCGAGTCATAGTCATGAGGTCAAAGTCAAAGTCATAGTCAGATTCAGTGTCAGCGTCCGAGTCAGAGTCGAAGTCAGAGTCAGAGTCCAAGTCAGGGTCGGGTTAGAGTCAGAGTCGGAGTCAGAGTCAGAGTCAGAGTCAGAGTCCGAGTCTGGGTCAGGTCAGAGTCAGAGTCAGAGTCAGAGTCAGAGTCAGAGTCAGAGTCAGTGACAGAGCCAGAGTCATGATGTCGGAGTCAGAGTAAGTGTCAAAGTCGGAGTCATGAAGTTGGAGTCCGAGTCAGAGTCCGAGTCATAGTCATGAGGTCAAAGTCAGAGTCATAGTCAGAGTCAGAGTCAGCGTCCGAGTCAGAGTCGAAGTCAGAGTCAGAGTCAGAGTCAGAGTCAGAGTCAGAGTCCAAGTCAGGGTCGGGTCAGAGTCAGAGTCAGAGTCAGAGTCAGAGTCAGAGTCAGAGTCAGAGTCAGAGTCAGAGTCCGAATCTGGGTCGGGTTGAAGTCAGAGTCAGAGTCGGAGTCAGAGTCAGAGTCAGAGTCAGAGTCCGAGTCTGGGTCGGGTTAAAGTCAGAGTCAGAGTCAGAGTCAGAGTCAGAGTCAGAGTCAGAGCCAGAGTCAGAGTCAGAGTCAGAGTCAGAGTCAGAGTTATAGTCAGAGTCAGAGTCAGATTTAGAATCAGAGTCAGAGTCTGATTCAGAGTCAGAGTCAGAGTCGGTGTCAGAGTCAGAGTCAGAGTCAGAGTCCGAGTCAGTGTCAGGTCAGAGTCAGAGTCAGAGTCAGAGTCAGAGTCAGAGTTAGAGTCAGAGTCGGTGTCAGGGTCAGGTCAGAGTCAGAGTCAGAGTCAGAGTAAGCGTCAGAGCGAGAGTCGGAGTCAGAGTCAAAGTCAGAGTCAGACTCAAAGTCCGAGTCAGGGTCGGGTCAGAGTCAAAGTCCGAGTCAGAGTCAGAGTCACAGTCAGAGTCGGAGTCTGAGTTAGAGTCGGAGTCAGAGTCAGAGTCCTAGTCTGGGTCGGGTTAGAGTCAGAGTCAGAGTCAGAGCCAGAGTCAGAGTCAGAGTCAGAGTCAGAGTCAGAGTCAGAGTCAGAGTCAGAGTCCGAGTCAGGGTCAGAGTCAGAGTCGAAGTCAGAGTCAGAGTCAGAGTCAGAGTCAGAGTCAGAGTCAGAGTCAGAGTCAGAGTCCGAGTCTGGGTCGGGTTAGAGTCAGAGTCCGAGTCAGGGTCAGGTCAGAGTCAGAGTCAGAGTCAGAGTCAGAGTCAGAGTCAGAGTCAGAGTCCAAGTCAGGGTCGGGTTAGAGTCAGAGTCCGAGTCAGGGTCAGAGTCAGAGTCAGATGCAGAGTCGAAGTCAGAGTCAGAGTCAGAGTCAGAGTCAGAGTCAGAGTCAGAGTCAGAGTCAGAGTCAGAGTCAGAGTCCGAGTCTGGGTCGGGTTAGAGTCAGAGACCGATTCAGGGTCAGGTCAGAGTCAGAGTCAGAGTCAGAGTCAGAGTCAGAGTCAGAGTCAGAGTCATGATGTCGGAGTCAGAGTACGAGTCCGAGCCAGGGTCAGGTCGAAGTCAGAGTCAGAGTCAGAGTCAGAGTCAGAGTCAGAGTCAGAGTCAGCGTCAGAGTCAGAGTCAGAGTCAGAGTCAGAGTCAGAGTCAGAGTCAGAGTCAGAGTCAGAGTCAGAGTCAGAGTCAGAGTCAGAGTCAGAGTCAGAGTCAGAGTCAGAGTCAGAGTCAGAGTCAGAGTCAGAGTCAGAGTCAGAGTCAGAGTCAGAGTCAGAATCAGAGTCAGAGTCCGAGTCCGATTCCGAATCCGAGTCCGAGTCCGAGTCCGAGTCAGGGTCAGGTCAGAGTCAGAGTCAGAGTCAGAGTCAGAGTCAGAGTCAGAGTCAGCGTCAGAGTCTGATTCAGAGTCAGAGTCAGAGTCAGAGTCAGAGTCAGAGTCAGAGTCAGAGTCAGAGTCAGAGTCAGAGTCAGAGTCAAAATCAGAGTCAGAGTCTGAGTCACAGTTAGATTCAGAGTCAGAGTCAGAGTCAGAGTCAGAGTCAGAGTCAGAGTAAGAGTCAGAGTCAGAGTCCGAGTCAGGGTCAGGTCAGAGTCAGAGTCAGAGTCAGAGTCAGCGTCAGAGTCAGAGTCAGCGTCAGAGTCAGAGTCAGAGTCAGAATCAGAGTCAGAGTCTGATTCAGAGTCAGAGTCAGAGTCAGAGTCAGAGTCAGAGTCAGAGTCAGAGTCAGAGTCAGAGTCAGAGTCAGAGTCAAAATCAGAGTCAGAGTCTGAGTCACAGTTAGAGTCAGGGTCAGAGTCAGAGTCAGAGTCAGAGTCAGAGTCAGAGTAAGAGTCAGAGTCAGAGTCCGAGTCAGGGTCAGGTCAGGGTCAGAGTCAGAGTCAGAGTCAGAGTCAGAGTCAGAGTCAGTGACAGAGTCAGAGTCATGATGTCGGAGTCAGAGTAAGAGTCAAAGTCGGAGTCATGAAGTTGGAGTCCGAGTCAGAGTCCGAGTCATAGTCATGAGGTCAAAGTCAGAGTCATAGTCAGAGTCAGTGTCAGCGTCCGAGTCAGAGTCGAAGTCAGAGTCAGAGTCCAAGTCAGGGTCGGGTTAGAGTCAGAGTCGGAGTCAGAGTCTGAGTCAGAGTCAGAGTCCGAGTCTTGGTCAGGTCAGAGTCAGAGTCAGAGTCAGAGTCAGAGTCAGAGTCAGAGTCAGTGACAGAGTCAGAGTCATGATGTCGGAGTCAGAGTAAGTGTCAAAGTCGGAGTCATGAAGTTGGAGTCCGAGTCAGAGTCCGAGTCATAGTCATGAGGTCAAAGTCAGAGTCATAGTCAGAGTCAGAGTCAGCGTCCGAGTCAGAGTCAAGGACAGAGTCAGAGTCGGAGTCAGAGTCAGAGTCAGAGTCCAAGTCAGGGTCGGGTTAAAGTCAGAGTCAGAGTCAGAGTCAGAGTCAGAGTCAGTGTCCGAGTCTGGGTCGGGTTAGAGTCAGAGTCACAGTCAGAGCCAGAGTCAGAGTCAGAGTCAGAGCCAGAGTCGGACTCAGACTCAGAGTCAGAGTCAGAGTCAGAGTCAGAGTCAGAGTCCGAGTCTGGGTCGGGTTAAAGTCAGAGTCAGAGTCGGAGTCAGAGTCAGAGTCAGAGTCAGAGTCAGAGTCAGAGTCCGAGTCTGGGTCGGGTTAAAGTCAGAGTCAGAGTCAGAGTCAAAGTCAGAGTCAGAGTCAGAGCCAGAGTCAGAGTCAGAGTCAGAGTCAGAGTCAGAGTCATAGTCAGAGTCAGAGTCAGATTTAGAATCAGAGTCAGAGTCTGATTCAGAGTCAGAGTCAGAGTTAGAGTCAGAGTCGGTGTCAGGGTCAGGTCAGAGTCAGAGTCAGAGTCAGAGTAAGCGTCAGAGCGAGAGTCGGAGTCAGAGTCAAAGTCAGAGTCAGAGTCGAAGTCCGAGTCAGGGTCGGGTCAGAGTCAAAGTCCGAGTCAGAGTCAGAGTCACAGTCAGAGTCGGAGTCTGAGTTAGAGTCGGAGTCAGAGTCAGAGGCCGAGTCTGGGTCGGGTTAGAGTCAGAGTCAGAGTCAGAGCCAGAGTCAGAGTCAGAGTCAGAGTCAGAGTCGGAGTCAGAGTCATGATGTCGGAGTCAGAGTACGAGTCCGAGCCAGGGTCAGGTCGGAGTCAGAGTCAGAGTCAGAGTCAGCGTCAGAGTCAGAGTCAGAGTCAGCGTCAGAGTCAGAGTCAGAGTCAGAGTCGGAGTCAGAGTCAAAGTCAGAGTCAGAGTCAGAGTCAGAGTCAGAGTCAGAGTCAGAGTCAGAGTCAGCGTCAGAGTCACAGTCAGAGTCAGAGTCAGAGTCCGAGTCTGGGTCGGGTTAGAGTCAGAGTCAGAGTCAGAGCCAGAGTCAGAGTCAGAGTCAGAGTCAGAGTCAGAGTCAGAGTCAGAGTCAGAGTCAGAGTCAGAGTCAGAGTCAGAGTCAGAGTCAGAGTCAGAGTCAGAGTCAGAGTCCGAGTCATGGTCAGAGTCAGAGTCAGATGCAGAGTCGAAGTCAGAGTCAGAGTCAGAGTCAGAGTCAGAGTCAGAGTCAGAGTCAGAGTCAGAGTCCGAGTCTGGGTCGGGTTAGAGTCAGAGTCCGAGTCAGGGTCAGGTCTGAGTCAGAGTCAGAGTCAGAGTCAGAGTCATGATGTCGGAGTCAGAGTACGAGTCCGAGCCAGGGTCAGGTCGGAGTCAGAGTCAGAGTCAGAGTCAGCGTCAGAGTCAGAGTCAGAGTCAGAGTCAGAGTCCGAGTTTGATTCCGAGTCTGAGTCCGAGTCCGAGTCCGAGTCAGGGTCAGGTCAGAGTCAGAGTCAGAGTCAGAGTCAGAGTCAGAGTCAGAGTCAGCGTCAGAGTCTGATTCAGAGTCAGAGTCAGAGTCAGAGTCAGAGTCAGAGTCAGAGTCAGAGTCAGAGTCAGAGTCAGAGTCAGATTCGAAATCAGAGTCAGAGTCTGAGTCACAGTTAGATTCAGAGTCAGAGTCAGAGTCAGAGTCAGAGTCAGAGTCAGAGTCAGAGTCAGAGTCAGAGTCAGAGTCAGAGTCAGAGTCAGAGTCAGAGTCAGAGTCAGAGTCAGAGTCAGAGTCAGAGTCAGAGTCAGAGTCAGAGTCAGAGTCAGAGTCAGAGTCAGAGTCAGAGTCAGAGTCAGAGTCAGAGTCAGAGTCCGAGTTTGATTCCGAGTCTGAGTCCGAGTCCGAGTCCGAGTCAGGGTCAGGTCAGAGTCAGAGTCAGAGTCAGAGTCAGAGTCAGAGTCAGAGTCAGCGTCAGAGTCTGATTCAGAGTCAGAGTCAGAGTCAGAGTCAGAGTCAGAGTCAGAGTCAGAGTCAGAGTCAGAGTCAGAGTCAGATTCGAAATCAGAGTCAGAGTCTGAGTCACAGTTAGATTCAGAGTCAGAGTCAGAGTCAGAGTCAGAGTCAGAGTCAGAGTAAGAGTCAGAGTCAGAGTCCGAGTCAGGGTCAGGTCAGAGTCAGAGTCAGAGTCAGAGTCAGCGTCAGAGTCAGAGTCAGCGTCAGAGTCAGAGTCAGAGTCAGAATCAGAGTCAGAGTCTGATTCAGAGTCAGAGTCAGAGTCAGAGTCAGAGTCAGAGTCAGAGTCAGAGTCAGAGTCAGAGTCAGAGTCAGAGTCAAAATCAGACTCAGAGTCTGAGTTACAGTTAGAGTCAGAGTCAGAGTAAGAGTCAGAGTCAGAGTCAGAGTCCGAGTAAGAGTCAGTGTCAGAGTCCGAGTCAGGGTCAGGTCAGAGTCAGAGTCAGAGTCAGAGTCAGAGTCAGAGTCAGAGTCAGTGACAGAGTCCGAGTCATAGTCATGAGGTCAAAGTCAGAGTCATAGTCAGAGTCAGTGTCAGCGTCCGAGTCAGAGTCGAAGTCAGAGTCAGAGTCCGAGTCTGGGTCTGGTTAGAGTCAGAGTCCGAGTCAGGGTCAGGTCAGAGTCAGAGTCAAAGTCAGAGTCAGAGTCAGAGTCAGAGTCAGAGTCATGATGTCGGAGTCAGAGTACGAGTCCGAGCCAGGGTCAGGTCGGAGTCAGAGTCAGAGTCAGAGTCAGCGTCAGAGTCAGAGTCAGAGTCAGCGTCAGAGTCAGAGTCAGAGTCAGAGTCAGAGTCAGAGTCAGGGTCAGAGTCAGAGTCGGAGTCAGAGTCACAGTCAGATCCAGAGTCAGAGTCCGAGTCCGGGTCGGGTTAGAGTCATAGTCAGAGTCAGAGCCAGAGTCAGAGTCAGAGTCAGAGTCAGAGTCAGAGTCAGCGTCAGAGTCAGAGTCAGAGTCAGAGTCAGAGTCAGAGTCAGAGTCAGAGTCAGAGTCAGAGTCAGAGTCAGAGTCAGAGTCAGAGTCAGAGTCAGCGTCAGAGTCAGAGTCAGAGTCAGAGTCAGAGTCAGAGTCAGAGTCAGAGTCAGAGTCAGAGTCAGAGTCAGAGTCAGAGTCAGAGTCAGAGTCAGAGTCAGAGTCAGAGTCAGAGTCAGAGTCAGAGTCAGAGTCAGAGTCAGAGTCAGAGTCAGAGTCAGAGTCAGAGTCAGAGTCCGAGTCCGATTCCGAATCCGAGTCCGAGTCCGAGTCCGAGTCAGGGTCAGGTCAGAGTCAGAGTCAGAGTCAGAGTCAGAGTCAGAGTCAGAGTCAGCGTCAGAGTCTGATTCAGAGTCAGAGTCAGAGTCAGAGTCAGAGTCAGAGTCAGAGTCAGAGTCAGAGTCAGAGTCAGAGTCAGAGTCAAAATCAGAGTCAGAGTCTGAGTCACAGTTAGATTCAGAGTCAGAGTCAGAGTCAGAGTCAGAGTCAGAGTCAGAGTAAGAGTCAGAGTCAGAGTCCGAGTCAGGGTCAGGTCAGAGTCAGAGTCAGAGTCAGAGTCAGCGTCAGAGTCAGAGTCAGCGTCAGAGTCAGAGTCAGAGTCAGAATCAGAGTCAGAGTCTGATTCAGAGTCAGAGTCAGAGTCAGAGTCAGAGTCAGAGTCAGAGTCAGAGTCAGAGTCAGAGTCAGAGTCAAAATCAGAGTCAGAGTCTGAGTCACAGTTAGAGTCAGGGTCAGAGTCAGAGTCAGAGTCAGAGTCAGAGTCAGAGTAAGAGTCAGAGTCAGAGTCCGAGTCAGGGTCAGGTCAGGGTCAGAGTCAGAGTCAGAGTCAGAGTCAGAGTCAGAGTCAGTGACAGAGTCAGAGTCATGATGTCGGAGTCAGAGTAAGAGTCAAAGTCGGAGTCATGAAGTTGGAGTCCGAGTCAGAGTCCGAGTCATAGTCATGAGGTCAAAGTCAGAGTCATAGTCAGAGTCAGTGTCAGCGTCCGAGTCAGAGTCGAAGTCAGAGTCAGAGTCCAAGTCAGGGTCGGGTTAGAGTCAGAGTCGGAGTCAGAGTCTGAGTCAGAGTCAGAGTCCGAGTCTTGGTCAGGTCAGAGTCAGAGTCAGAGTCAGAGTCAGAGTCAGAGTCAGAGTCAGTGACAGAGTCAGAGTCATGATGTCGGAGTCAGAGTAAGTGTCAAAGTCGGAGTCATGAAGTTGGAGTCCGAGTCAGAGTCCGAGTCATAGTCATGAGGTCAAAGTCAGAGTCATAGTCAGAGTCAGAGTCAGCGTCCGAGTCAGAGTCAAGGACAGAGTCAGAGTCGGAGTCAGAGTCAGAGTCAGAGTCCAAGTCAGGGTCGGGTTAAAGTCAGAGTCAGAGTCAGAGTCAGAGTCAGAGTCAGTGTCCGAGTCTGGGTCGGGTTAGAGTCAGAGTCACAGTCAGAGCCAGAGTCAGAGTCAGAGTCAGAGCCAGAGTCGGACTCAGACTCAGAGTCAGAGTCAGAGTCAGAGTCAGAGTCAGAGTCCGAGTCTGGGTCGGGTTAAAGTCAGAGTCAGAGTCGGAGTCAGAGTCAGAGTCAGAGTCAGAGTCAGAGTCAGAGTCCGAGTCTGGGTCGGGTTAAAGTCAGAGTCAGAGTCAGAGTCAAAGTCAGAGTCAGAGTCAGAGCCAGAGTCAGAGTCAGAGTCAGAGTCAGAGTCAGAGTCATAGTCAGAGTCAGAGTCAGATTTAGAATCAGAGTCAGAGTCTGATTCAGAGTCAGAGTCAGAGTTAGAGTCAGAGTCGGTGTCAGGGTCAGGTCAGAGTCAGAGTCAGAGTCAGAGTAAGCGTCAGAGCGAGAGTCGGAGTCAGAGTCAAAGTCAGAGTCAGAGTCGAAGTCCGAGTCAGGGTCGGGTCAGAGTCAAAGTCCGAGTCAGAGTCAGAGTCACAGTCAGAGTCGGAGTCTGAGTTAGAGTCGGAGTCAGAGTCAGAGGCCGAGTCTGGGTCGGGTTAGAGTCAGAGTCAGAGTCAGAGCCAGAGTCAGAGTCAGAGTCAGAGTCAGAGTCGGAGTCAGAGTCATGATGTCGGAGTCAGAGTACGAGTCCGAGCCAGGGTCAGGTCGGAGTCAGAGTCAGAGTCAGAGTCAGCGTCAGAGTCAGAGTCAGAGTCAGCGTCAGAGTCAGAGTCAGAGTCAGAGTCGGAGTCAGAGTCAAAGTCAGAGTCAGAGTCAGAGTCAGAGTCAGAGTCAGAGTCAGAGTCAGAGTCAGAGTCAGAGTCACAGTCAGAGTCAGAGTCAGAGTCCGAGTCTGGGTCGGGTTAGAGTCAGAGTCAGAGTCAGAGCCAGAGTCAGAGTCAGAGTCAGAGTCAGAGTCAGAGTCAGAGTCAGAGTCAGAGTCAGAGTCAGAGTCAGAGTCAGAGTCAGAGTCAGAGTCCGAGTCATGGTCAGAGTCAGAGTCAGATGCAGAGTCGAAGTCAGAGTCAGAGTCAGAGTCAGAGTCAGAGTCAGAGTCAGAGTCAGAGTCAGAGTCCGAGTCTGGGTCGGGTTAGAGTCAGAGTCCGAGTCAGGGTCAGGTCTGAGTCAGAGTCAGAGTCAGAGTCAGAGTCATGATGTCGGAGTCAGAGTACGAGTCCGAGCCAGGGTCAGGTCGGAGTCAGAGTCAGAGTCAGAGTCAGCGTCAGAGTCAGAGTCAGAGTCAGCGTCAGAGTCAGAGTCAGAGTCAGAGTCAGAGTCAGAGTCAAAGTCAGAGTCAGAGTCAGAGTCAGAGTCAGAGTCAGAGTCAGAGTCAGAGTCACAGTCAGAGTCAGAGTCAGAGTCCGAGTCTGGGTCGGGTTAGAGTCAGAGTCAGAGTCAGAGCCAGAGTCAGAGTCAGAGTCAGAGTCAGAGTCAGAGTCAGAGTCAGAGTCAGAGTCAGAGTCAGAGTCAGAGTCAGAGTCAGAGTCAGAGTCAGAGTCAGAGTCAGAGTCAGAGTCAGAGTCAGAGTCAGAGTCCGAGTTTGATTCCGAGTCTGAGTCCGAGTCCGAGTCCGAGTCAGGGTCAGGTCAGAGTCAGAGTCAGAGTCAGAGTCAGAGTCAGAGTCAGAGTCAGCGTCAGAGTCTGATTCAGAGTCAGAGTCAGAGTCAGAGTCAGAGTCAGAGTCAGAGTCAGAGTCAGAGTCAGAGTCAGAGTCAGATTCGAAATCAGAGTCAGAGTCTGAGTCACAGTTAGATTCAGAGTCAGAGTCAGAGTCAGAGTCAGAGTCAGAGTCAGAGTAAGAGTCAGAGTCAGAGTCCGAGTCAGGGTCAGGTCAGAGTCAGAGTCAGAGTCAGAGTCAGCGTCAGAGTCAGAGTCAGCGTCAGAGTCAGAGTCAGAGTCAGAATCAGAGTCAGAGTCTGATTCAGAGTCAGAGTCAGAGTCAGAGTCAGAGTCAGAGTCAGAGTCAGAGTCAGAGTCAGAGTCAGAGTCAGAGTCAAAATCAGACTCAGAGTCTGAGTTACAGTTAGAGTCAGAGTCAGAGTAAGAGTCAGAGTCAGAGTCAGAGTCCGAGTAAGAGTCAGAGTCAGAGTCCGAGTCAGGGTCAGGTCAGAGTCAGAGTCAGAGTCAGAGTCAGAGTCAGAGTCAGAGTCAGTGACAGAGTCCGAGTCATAGTCATGAGGTCAAAGTCAGAGTCATAGTCAGAGTCAGTGTCAGCGTCCGAGTCAGAGTCGAAGTCAGAGTCAGAGTCCGAGTCTGGGTCTGGTTAGAGTCAGAGTCCGAGTCAGGGTCAGGTCAGAGTCAGAGTCAAAGTCAGAGTCAGAGTCAGAGTCAGAGTCAGAGTCATGATGTCGGAGTCAGAGTACGAGTCCGAGCCAGGGTCAGGTCGGAGTCAGAGTCAGAGTCAGAGTCAGCGTCAGAGTCAGAGTCAGAGTCAGCGTCAGAGTCAGAGTCAGAGTCAGAGTCAGAGTCAGAGTCAGGGTCAGAGTCAGAGTCGGAGTCAGAGTCACAGTCAGATCCAGAGTCAGAGTCCGAGTCCGGGTCGGGTTAGAGTCATAGTCAGAGTCAGAGCCAGAGTCAGAGTCAGAGTCAGAGTCAGAGTCAGAGTCAGAGTCAGAGTCAGAGTCAGAGTCAGAGTCAGAGTCAGAGTCAGAGTCAGAGTCATAGTCAGAGTCAGAGTCAGAGTCAGAGTTAGAGTCAGAGTCCGAGTCCGATTCCGAGTCCGAGTCCGAGTCCGAGTCCGAGTCAGGGTCAGGTCAGAGTCAGAGTCAGAGTCAGAGTCACAGTCAGAGTCAGAGTCAGCGTCAGAGTCTGATTCAGAGTCAGAGTCAGAGTCAGAGTCAGAATCAGAGTCAGAGTCTGATTCAGAGTCAGAGTCAGAGTCAGAGTCAGAGTCAGTGACAGAGTCAGAGTCAGTGACAGAGTCAGAGTCATGATGTCGGAGTCAGAGTAAGTGTCAAAGTCGGAGTCATGAAGTTGGAGTCCGAGTCAGAGTTCGAGTCATAGTCATGAGGTCAAAGTCAGAGTCATAGTCAGAGTCAGAGTCAGCGTCCGAGTCAGAGTCAAGGACAGAGTCAGAGTCGGAGTCAGAGTCAGAGTCAGAGTCCAAGTCAGGGTCGGGTTAAAGTCAGAGTCAGAGTCAGAGTCAGAGTCAGAGTCAGTGTCCGAGTCTGGGTCGGGTTAGAGTCAGAGTCACAGTCAGAGCCAGAGTCAGAGTCAGAGTCAGAGCCAGAGTCGGACTCAGACTCAGAGTCAGAGTCAGAGTCAGAGTCAGAGTCAGAGTCCGAGTCTGGGTCGGGTTAAAGTCAGAGTCAGAATCGGAGTCAGAGTCAGAGTCAGAGTCAGAGTCAGAGTCAGAGTCCGAGTCTGGGTCGGGTTAAAGTCAGAGTCAGAGTCAGAGTCAAAGTCAGAGTCAGAGTCAGAGCCAGAGTCAGAGTCAGAGTCAGAGTCAGAGTCAGAGTCATAGTCAGAGTCAGAGTCAGATTTAGAATCAGAGTCAGAGTCTTATTCAGAGTCAGAGTCAGAGTCGGTGTCAGAGTCAGAGTCAGAGTCAGAGTCCGAGTCAGTGTCAGGTCAGAGTCAGAGTCAGAGTCAGAGTCAGAGTCAGAGTTAGAGTCAGAGTCGGTGTCAGGGTCAGGTCAGAGTCAGAGTCAGAGTCAGAGTAAGCGTCAGAGCGAGAGTCGGAGTCAGAGTCAAAGTCAGAGTCAGAGTCGAAGTCCGAGTCAGGGTCGGGTCAGAGTCAAAGTCCGAGTCAGAGTCAGAGTCACAGTCAGAGTCGGAGTCTGAGTTAGAGTCGGAGTCAGAGTCAGAGTCCGAGTCTGGGTCGGGTTAGAGTCAGAGTCAGAGTCAGAGCCAGAGTCAGAGTCAGAGTCAGAGTCAGAGTCGGAGTCAGAGTCGGAGTCAGAGTCATGATGTCGGAGTCAGAGTACGAGTCCGAGCCAGGGTCAGGTCGGAGTCAGAGTCAGAGTCAGAGTCAGCGTCAGAGTCAGAGTCAGAGTCAGCGTCAGAGTCAGAGTCAGAGTCAGAGTCGGAGTCAGAGTCAAAGTCAGAGTCAGAGTCAGAGTCAGAGTCAGAGTCAGAGTCAGAGTCAGAGTCAGAGTCAGAGTCACAGTCAGAGTCAGAGTCAGAGTCCGAGTCTGGGTCGGGTTAGAGTCAGAGTCAGAGTCAGAGCCAGAGTCAGAGTCAGAGTCAGAGTCAGAGTCAGAGTCAGAGTCAGAGTCAGAGTCAGAGTCAGAGTCAGAGTCAGAGTCAGAGTCAGAGTCAGAGTCAGAGTCAGAGTCCGAGTCATGGTCAGAGTCAGAGTCATATGCAGAGTCGAAGTCAGAGTCAGAGTCAGAGTCAGAGTCAGAGTCAGAGTCAGAGTCAGAGTCAGAGTCCGAGTCTGGTTCGGGTTAGAGTCAGAGTCCGAGTCAGGGTCAGGTCTGAGTCAGAGTCAGAGTCAGAGTCAGAGTCATGATGTCGGAGTCAGAGTACGAGTCCGAGCCAGGGTCAGGTCGGAGTCAGAGTCAGAGTCAGAGTCAGCGTCAGAGTCAGAGTCAGAGTCAGCGTCAGAGTCAGAGTCAGAGTCAGAGTCAGAGTCAGAGTCAAAGTCAGAGTCAGAGTCAGAGTCAGAGTCAGAGTCAGAGTCAGAGTCAGAGTCACAGTCAGAGTCAGAGTCAGAGTCCGAGTCTGGGTCGGGTTAGAGTCAGAGTCAGAGTCAGAGCCAGAGTCAGAGTCAGAGTCAGAGTCAGAGTCAGAGTCAGAGTCAGAGTCAGAGTCAGAGTCAGAGTCAGAGTCAGAGTCAGAGTCAGAGTCAGAGTCAGAGTCAGAGTCAGAGTCAGAGTCAGAGTCAGAGTCCGAGTCCGATTCCGAGTCTGAGTCCGAGTCCGAGTCCGAGTCAGGGTCAGGTCAGAGTCAGAGTCAGAGTCAGAGTCAGAGTCAGAGTCAGAGTCAGAGTCAGCGTCAGAGTCTGATTCAGAGTCAGAGTCAGAGTCAGAGTCAGAGTCAGAGTCAGAGTCAGAGTCAGAGTCAGAGTCAGAGTCAGAGTCGAAATCAGAGTCAGAGTCTGAGTCACAGTTAGATTCAGAGTCAGAGTCAGAGTCAGAGTCAGAGTCAGAGTCAGAGTAAGAGTCAGCGTCAGAGTCAGAGTCAGCGTCAGAGTCAGAGTCAGAGTCAGAATCAGAGTCAGAGTCTGATTCAGAGTCAGAGTCAGAGTCAGAGTCAGAGTCAGAGTCAGAGTCAGAGTCAGAGTCAGAGTCAGAGTCAGAGTCAAAATCAGACTCAGAGTCTGAGTCACAGTTAGAGTCAGAGTCAGAGTAAGAGTCAGAGTCAGAGTCAGAGTCCGAGTAAGAGTCAGAGTCAGAGTCCGAGTCAGGGTCAGGTCAGAGTCAGAGTCAGAGTCAGAGTCAGAGTCAGAGTCAGAGTCAGTGACAGAGTCCGAGTCATAGTCATGAGGTCAAAGTCAGAGTCATAGTCAGAGTCAGTGTCAGCGTCCGAGTCAGAGTCGAAGTCAGAGTCAGAGTCCGAGTCTGGGTCTGGTTAGAGTCAGAGTCCGAGTCAGGGTCAGGTCAGAGTCAGAGTCAGAGTCAGAGTCAGAGTCAGAGTCAGAGTCAGAGTCATGATGTCGGAGTCAGAGTACGAGTCCGAGCCAGGGTCAGGTCGGAGTCAGAGTCAGAGTCAGAGTCAGCGTCAGAGTCAGAGTCAGAGTCAGCGTCAGAGTCAGAGTCAGAGTCAGAGTCAGAGTCAGAGTCAGAGTCAGAGTCAGAGTCAGAGTCAGAGTCAGAGTCAGGGTCAGAGTCAGAGTCGGAGTCAGAGTCACAGTCAGAGTCAGAGTCAGAGTCCGAGTCCGGGTCGGGTTAGAGTCATAGTCAGAGTCAGAGCCAGAGTCAGAGTCAGAGTCAGAGTCAGAGTCAGAGTCAGAGTCAGAGTCAGAGTCATAGTCAGAGTCAGAGTCAGAGTCAGAGTTAGAGTCAGAGTCCGAGTCCGATTCCGAGTCCGAGTCCGAGTCCGAGTCCGAGTCAGGGTCAGGTCAGAGTCAGAGTCAGAGTCAGAGTCACAGTCAGAGTCAGAGTCAGCGTCAGAGTCTGATTCAGAGTCAGAGTCAGAGTCAGAGTCAGAATCAGAGTCAGAGTCTGATTCAGAGTCAGAGTCAGAGTCAGAGTCAGAGTCAGTGACAGAGTCAGAGTCAGTGACAGAGTCAGAGTCATGATGTCGGAGTCAGAGTAAGTGTCAAAGTCGGAGTCATGAAGTTGGAGTCCGAGTCAGAGTTCGAGTCATAGTCATGAGGTCAAAGTCAGAGTCATAGTCAGAGTCAGAGTCAGCGTCCGAGTCAGAGTCAAGGACAGAGTCAGAGTCGGAGTCAGAGTCAGAGTCAGAGTCCAAGTCAGGGTCGGGTTAAAGTCAGAGTCAGAGTCAGAGTCAGAGTCAGAGTCAGTGTCCGAGTCTGGGTCGGGTTAGAGTCAGAGTCACAGTCAGAGCCAGAGTCAGAGTCAGAGTCAGAGCCAGAGTCGGACTCAGACTCAGAGTCAGAGTCAGAGTCAGAGTCAGA
>CANNYR010000057.1:40000-41493 GCA_947538915.1 Tenthredo distinguenda | reverse complement strand
TGGAAAGACCCTCGTTAAGACCCTATGAAAGACCCTCGGAAAGACCCTCGGTAATGCCCTCGGTAAGACCTTTGCAATGTCAGTTCTTAATGATCTGAATTTTTGTAGGCTCGGGGATGTTCCGTGGAAAGACCCTCGGTAAGACCCTATGAAAGACCCTCGGTAATGCCCTCGGTAATGCCCTCGGAAAGACCCTCGGTAAAGTCCTCGGTAAGACCTTTGCAATGTCAGTTCTTAATGATCTGAATTTTTGTAGGCTCGGGGATGTTCCGTGGAAAGACCCTCGGTATGACCCTCGTTGTGTTGAACTGATGGGGCATATAATAATAAAAAAAATTAACAAATTAAAAAAAATTGAAAAAGATGATTTTTACTATCTCAAAATATCCTCCCTATTAATTAAAAAAAAGATTTATTAAAATAATGGGGTAATAATGGGGTAATAATGGCCTATAGGGGCATATATTTAAAAAAATTAAAAAAAATATTAAAATTAAAAAATAAAATTTGAAAAATTCATGAAAAATCTTATTAGTTATGATCTTGAAATTCTAGGTGGTAGCGTTCAAAACAAATGATTTTTACTATCCCAAAATAGAGTCCCTAATAATTCAAAAATAAATATTTATTAAATAAAAAATAAATATTAAAAAAATATTAAAAAATCCGAAAAAATTACTGGGAAAACTAGAATTTTCAAGCTTTAATTTGGCTTTTGAATCATCGTAATCGGATTAGTGGAACTCCAAAAAAGGCCATTGTGGCTCCTCGAACATGTTTGTCTACACTACTGGAAATCTGGTAAAAGCATATATGTCATATATAAGGAGGGGTTGCTCCCCCCTCCCCAAGACCCTGAAGTAGGAGCGCGGGGGCGCTATAGGCGCGCGGGGGGCGCTATAGGCGCGCGGGCAGGCGCTATAGGCGCGCACGCTGGGCGCCGTGGGGCGAGCGTGCGGGGGAGCCTTCGGGCGACCCAAGAGCGATCATGGGGCTGCCAGCACTGATGTCCATGGGTGATATTGGTGCTTTGCGCTATATCCTAAGATCCTTGGTAAGTCCTTGGCAATTTGAGATCTGAACATGCGTGCTGGATTTGCGGGGGGACTCTATGGATCCTTGAATGGTGAAGTGAGTTCTTTGTGTGTTCAGGTTTCTCTAATTGTTGGATTTGCTGGGGACTCTATGGATCCTTGGGGCACCTTTGGGTGCGCGCGCGGGGCGCACAAGGGCGCACAAGGGCGCGCATGCGGGCATTGTTGGGCGAGCGGGAGGGGGATGCCTTTGGGCGACCCAGGATCAAATATATGGGGCTGCCAACACTGATTTCCGTGGGTGATTTTGGTGCTTTGCGCTGTTATTGATCCTAAGAACCTCTGTAAGACCTTTTGAATGTCAGTTCTGAACATGCATGCTGGATATGCGGGGGACTTCATGAATTGAGTCCTCGTGTGTAATGAACTGATTTTTGGTAGGCTCGGTAATGCCCTCGG
>CANNYR010000056.1:0-2500 GCA_947538915.1 Tenthredo distinguenda | reverse complement strand
CGTATAGTAAGGGGCAGGACCGCGTCGATCGACCGAGGGACGTTCGGAACTTGGCGGCTCCGACGTCCGAGCGGTACCTCGCCGTATAGTAAGGGGCAGGACCGCGTCGATCGACCGAGGGACGTTCGGAACTTGGCGGCTCCGACGTCCGAGCGGTACCTCGCCGTATAGTAAGGGGCAGGACCGCGTCGATCGACCGAGGGACGTTCGGAACTTGGCGGCTCCGACGTCCGAGCGGTACCTCGCCGTATAGTAAGGGGCAGGACCGCGTCGATCGACCGAGGGACGTTCGGAACTTGGCGGCTCCGACGTCCGAGCGGTACCTCGCCGTATAGTAAGGGGCAGGACCGCGTCGATCGACCGAGGGACGTTCGGAACTTGGCGGCTCCGACGTCCGAGCGGTACCTCGCCGTATAGTAAGGGGCAGGACCGCGTCGATCGACCGAGGGACGTTCGGAACTTGGCGGCTCCGACGTCCGAGCGGTACCTCGCCGTATAGTAAGGGGCAGGACCGCGTCGATCGACCGAGGGACGTTCGGAACTTGGCGGCTCCGACGTCCGAGCGGTACCTCGCCGTATAGTAAGGGGCAGGACCGCGTCGATCGACCGAGGGACGTTCGGAACTTGGCGGCTCCGACGTCCGAGCGGTACCTCGCCGTATAGTAAGGGGCAGGACCGCGTCGATCGACCGAGGGACGTTCGGAACTTGGCGGCTCCGACGTCCGAGCGGTACCTCGCCGTATAGTAAGGGGCAGGACCGCGTCGATCGACCGAGGGACGTTCGGAACTTGGCGGCTCCGACGTCCGAGCGGTACCTCGCCGTATAGTAAGGGGCAGGACCGCGTCGATCGACCGAGGGACGTTCGGAACTTGGCGGCTCCGACGTCCGAGCGGTACCTCGCCGTATAGTAAGGGGCAGGACCGCGTCGATCGACCGAGGGACGTTCGGAACTTGGCGGCTCCGACGTCCGAGCGGTACCTCGCCGTATAGTAAGGGGCAGGACCGCGTCGATCGACCGAGGGACGTTCGGAACTTGGCGGCTCCGACGTCCGAGCGGTACCTCGCCGTATAGTAAGGGGCAGGACCGCGTCGATCGACCGAGGGACGTTCGGAACTTGGCGGCTCCGACGTCCGAGCGGTACCTCGCCGTATAGTAAGGGGCAGGACCGCGTCGATCGACCGAGGGACGTTCGGAACTTGGCGGCTCCGACGTCCGAGCGGTACCTCGCCGTATAGTAAGGGGCAGGACCGCGTCGATCGACCGAGGGACGTTCGGAACTTGGCGGCTCCGACGTCCGAGCGGTACCTCGCCGTATAGTAAGGGGCAGGACCGCGTCGATCGACCGAGGGACGTTCGGAACTTGGCGGCTCCGACGTCCGAGCGGTACCTCGCCGTATAGTAAGGGGCAGGACCGCGTCGATCGACCGAGGGACGTTCGGAACTTGGCGGCTCCGACGTCCGAGCGGTACCTCGCCGTATAGTAAGGGGCAGGACCGCGTCGATCGACCGAGGGACGTTCGGAACTTGGCGGCTCCGACGTCCGAGCGGTACCTCGCCGTATAGTAAGGGGCAGGACCGCGTCGATCGACCGAGGGACGTTCGGAACTTGGCGGCTCCGACGTCCGAGCGGTACCTCGCCGTATAGTAAGGGGCAGGACCGCGTCGATCGACCGAGGGACGTTCGGAACTTGGCGGCTCCGACGTCCGAGCGGTACCTCGCCGTATAGTAAGGGGCAGGACCGCGTCGATCGACCGAGGGACGTTCGGAACTTGGCGGCTCCGACGTCCGAGCGGTACCTCGCCGTATAGTAAGGGGCAGGACCGCGTCGATCGACCGAGGGACGTTCGGAACTTGGCGGCTCCGACGTCCGAGCGGTACCTCGCCGTATAGTAAGGGGCAGGACCGCGTCGATCGACCGAGGGACGTTCGGAACTTGGCGGCTCCGACGTCCGAGCGGTACCTCGCCGTATAGTAAGGGGCAGGACCGCGTCGATCGACCGAGGGACGTTCGGAACTTGGCGGCTCCGACGTCCGAGCGGTACGTCGCTCCTCGGCGTCGCGGCGGACGCGCAGTGGGACTCTGAGAATCTTTCGAAGTCCCGTCTCGCCGCGACGACAACCACGGTCGTTCGGAACGAGGCTACGGGACGCAATGCGCCTCGAACGGCTCGCACGGCAGTACAGGCGAACGGGGCGAGGCTCGAGTCGAGAAATATGACAGAGTCCCCGGAGCCTGTCGAATCCGAACCCCTTCCGCGGAGGTATAGTCCCGTAAGAGGACCGTGTTAAAACCGGGTCCGCTCCGACGTCCGAGCGGCAGCCTTCCTTCTAGTATGGAGCGAGACGGTCCCGACCGTCCCGGCGTCCGCGGGCAACCGAGAACGGAATATCGAATCAGACTTCGGTCCCGTGCTCTACGGCGGCTCCGCGCGCACGTTCGTGGACGGCGACCGGATCCGTTGTCTCTCGCACCCGAGAGCACAACCACACCAATTTC